>JARHVA010006477.1:717500-722500 GCA_037957365.1 Torreya grandis | reverse complement strand
TTTGACTATGACATACGTGTCTAGTATAGAATAATGATTGGATTTTGATGTAACCAACTTTCGTAAATCGTTAGGGTATAGTTTGTCTCTCTCTTTTAATTGGTAAAAACCTTAGCTCTTCACCCTTAGAATGAGTTTTTATTGAAATGGGTTAGTGGTCTCATAATTGTCAAGCCGACCTTAATGACCCCTCTATCATTGAGCCTACCTATCACACCATCATTTTTTTTATAAGTTAAAAAAAATATGGAACAATTTTTTAACCAAAGTTTAGTATAGAAACATGTAAAGAGATACATAGTTATGTTATAGACAACAAAGGTACTAGACCAAGTAGATAACTCATCAATGACTTCATTAGGAAGCATTTTAACCACTTAGTATTTGGATATAAATGGGTTAGTGTGGTATTATCCACATACCTCTATTTATGTACTACACTATGACCTTCGTAGTGGAGCTATCACTGACTTATTCTCTTATTGAAATACTTGTACCATCTATAGAATATCCAAATTCTCATCAGATAATTCAACAAAGTTCAACAACATAGGTACATTTAGAATATATTTAATATAATAATCATCATAATAAGATTTATTAAATAAGATCTACCAAATCACAAGTAGAAGATAAATATCAAGATAAAATGACTATTTCTAAAATCAATGCAAATCATTGGAACACCTTTTCATTTCACAATAAAATAGAGGCATAAGGTTTGGCATGAACTACTTCAAGAAGTATGAAAGCTTCATGGGATGTTTATACAACCATGCTTATGTTATATTTATGAAAATCTTAAAAATCTATAACTATGGTACAAGTACATGAAAAATCATGCCTGAAGATATTACATTGGCTTAAGTTTAGCCTTACAATTTTCATTAGTATTCTTATGAGTCTCATATGAGTTCAACATACCTGATACATATTAATAGTCACATGGACTATGTGAAATTATACCAAGTCTTGTTTTTAATCTTATTATTAAATATTTAATCTTTATCTTAGGTTCATGATCTTAGCTGAAGCATATTTTAATTACTTAAATTAAGATTAGAACATACCTTTTATTAGGATACAAAATAGATTCTTTAAAACAACTAAATAATATAATTCCATTAACATAATTTATAATATAACGATATGAATTAGCTTGTTAAAGAATATTAAAATGACCAATTCTAAATCTGGAGCATTTTATCCTTAATCACAATTTTCTTTATCTAGGAATATCCATACTCTTTTTAAAACCTTCCATGAAGTATCTTATTGTCAAGTTACTTAAAACATGTGTAAGATTTATATAATATTATTTTATTTTAGTTTCAAAGAGTTTTAATGAGTTTCCCATAACAATCCACTACATTTGATAGTGATTAATAATTTTATTTTAATTTAGTTTCAAAGAGTCTTTTTGGGGCATCCAACTTGCCTCTAGCTTTAAGATATAAAGAATCATTCTAGAGGGAGACTCACAAAACATACTAAATGATCCAAATGGAAAAATAACCCATCCCACACAATAAAAGATATAATTTATGACACCAAGTAACATTTGAGGGGCATGGCACAAGTCCAGATAATGCACACATATCATGAAGGAAATAGAGTAATAGATCTACTCACTAATATAGGACTATAACTCCCTCTTTTAACCAACTAGCATGAAGGAAGCCACATCATTGAAAGTAACTGGTTGGCTATAAGAAATGAAAGTATAGTGGGATAGGATAGAAATCAAGATAACACATGCATGAACATATATCATCAAGAGATGGGTTCAAAAAATAATGAGTCATCATTATGAAAAAGTGAGGTGTATTTATTGCCTAAGGAGGGAGAAGTGGAATTTATAAGTTTATTTCAAGATATTCAAAATAAGTTATTCTACAACCTCCTAAACATCTTCCTCGGGTCTGGACTCATGGAACTAATGCTGAGCATTATCGAGTATGATCATGATGTCGTAGTGGATTTTATTATTGGATGGAATAACTGAATGGTGGAGATACAAGGAAGGAAGATTGAAGTCATGGAGAAATTTATAGGTGAATACATGAGTAAGATATGCAAAGGGGAGAAGGTTTATGAAGATCAAATTAAAAATAAATAAGTCCTAAAATGCTTCTTCCACACAAATGAGCTCATCAAAATAGATAAGAATTATTTTCCCTTGGCTAATCTCCTATGGTAATGGCCTAAGGTTTACCTTAAGGTGATGAGATATTAATTATCCACTAAAAGTTCCAAAGACTCCCCCACCTAATATCCATGACATGATCCCAATCAAGAAAACCCTTTTGTAGGTATAAGGATCGAAAAGGATGCATATGATCCTCGCTTGAGACAATGCTGAAGGACCCATCAATAGGGTGAGGGAAAAATTTTCCAAGAACAAGTGGGGGTGCACTTGAGAATATTTTTAAAGATTAAAAGGAATCACTAGAGGGTCCCCCCTCCTGATATATTTTTTGTTGTGTTGTGTTTCACTACCTAGGGGTTTAACTAGCTTGTTTTTTTTTTTTTTGTTGTTTCAGTCTTTAAGGCCTACCACTCTTTTGTATAACACTTTTATGGTTCCTAGATCCTTATAAAACCAAGTTGTTTACCTAATTAAATAATAAAAACATTAAAATAAACTATTGTCTTCCAACAGACATTTGGAATATTTATACATTTTCAATTACTTAGGTAATTCTCCCATTTTAATCCTTATCAAAATTTTGATAAATAATTACAAACTCATGCATACATATTAAGTTAATTATAATCTATTTAATTCACCAAATTATAATACAAGGATTTCATTTTAATAATCCATATAGTTATTATCTTAATTTATTTAATGAAGTCACAAACAACTTTCATTATCTATTTCATCTCTCAATGAATTTGGTATAGTATAAAGTGATTTTAAAACTCCTTTAAAACATAACTTTCAACTATAGCTTGATATTGCATTATAATGCTTAACACAAGAGAACTTGTTTAAGGAATAACATCACTTAGCTTTTATAAGCTTAAGATTAATTATATTCAAAGAACTCAAACTAAATTATTACAATAACATTATGTTCCAATCCCATATACTCAAATGTACTGAAATAATCATGTAAAAATCATAATTAACTTTTAAAACTGAGTTCGAAGGCAATTATTTGCATCTTCAAATAACTAGTAAATTTAATAAAACCCAATACTAAACAAGTATAACCATTGACATGAATACATTTTTAGGTTATAATTCAAATAAAAACCAATTAAATATATCAATCTAAAATGATACAACTTTCTAATCAATGCTATAAAATGAATTATTCCAAAATAAGTGAGTAACTGCAAGTACATGATAAAAATCACATAACTATGTTCTTGTATCAAATGTATTGATGAATCAATGTAATTCAAAATTTAGATAATACTAAAATATTAAATGGATAATCAAATGATCAAATAAAATCATAATCATGAAAAAAATTTACATGATAACATATATATTTGTATATAAAGTACAACTATAATGAATAAAATGAATTACAACTATGATGAATTACATAAAATTTTATTTCATCTACAACCAACTATCACAACTTGAGATAAAAATAAGTGTATAAAAATATTTGCATGTAAACCCATGAATCTAAATATGTCTTGCCAGTCCTAATGAGCATAACCATAACTGGCCCTAGACCACCCCAACCATTAGTTAGATATAGATCAAGGAAGCAGATAAATAGTAGAGAAATAATAATGAAACAAATTGAGCCTTAATACATTCAAACAAATGAACAAAAAATAGATTATGAACCACACAAACCAACCAGCCAAGATGTATTAACTTGGTACTTGATTATGAGTGGAACTCATTTTATGATCTTCTAAATTTATGATCCATATTTGATTCAAGAATATAATATGGCCCATAAATCTTTATGCCATTATTTATCCAACAATCATCTCCACATATTAATTTAATAGATATTAATTACTTAAAACTAAACTTGTAAAAAGAAGACAATAGTTCCATCTAGCCAACCAAAATTGATAAATTAAAACTTTCATAAAGTTATGGGTCATATTTTGACCAAAATAAATTTTACTAAAAATAGTAAAAGCTTTAATGTCAACTATAATGACTTAATGTAATCATAAAAAATAAAATAATCAACTAATCATTGTCTTCAAACATAAGTCAACTTAATAATAATCTAAAATAATTTCAAACATCACTACAAGAATTATGCATATAATTCCAACATGATTTACACAAACCTGAGTCAACCATATAATGACCCAATATATAACAAAAGTCAAATGTAATCACGCAGTCACATAATAATAATAATAATAATAATAATAATAATAATAATAATAATAATAATAATAATAATAATAATATGTTTCCACAAAATCTTGAAAACCAGTTTGAACCCCATGGAGACTCATAATGTCATTACACACAAAGTATGGTCAAGATTCAAAGTAACCAGTAGGCTAAAATAATTAATCATTATTATCTTATAAATATGAATGAATCTAGGTTAGGGTTTTAAAATTATAAACCCAACACCATTGATACCCAATTGTAGCCAATATCATGACAAATTTTTAAAATAATAAACCTATCCAAGGTTTTAAAGTCTCAAAAAAATTAAATCAACACACAATCAAACTATACAAAGCCATAACCTTTTTCAAACTGACTTAACAGTGCTACTAAAACCTAGCCACCAAAAAAATGATATATATATATATATACATACATACATACATACATACATACATACATACATGTGTGTGTGTCTGTATGTATGTATGTATGTATATATATATATATATATATATATACATATATATATATATGCATATATATATATATATATACATATACATATACATATACATATATATATATATATACATATATATATATATATATATACACATATATAATGTCCACACAACCATATACAAAATGAAATGAGTATATATTA
>JARHVA010006477.1:600000-705000 GCA_037957365.1 Torreya grandis | reverse complement strand
TTGGTACCAAAAGTGAAAGTCAATTTTTTTCAAAACCTCAAACTAAAAAGTTTATCTATATATAAAATAATAACTTTAGGCATGCCATATAGTTGTATTATTTCCTTCACAAACCATAATGTAAACACAAATACATCATAAATTAGGCTTCTAGCAATGAAATGACTTTAGTAAATTTATCTATTATAATTAGAATAGTATCATGTTTACTTTTAGATTTTGGAAACCTAGCTATGAAATACAAATAAATTATATCCCACTTCCCTTGTGCTACATTATGATGGTACAAAAATCCTCTTAGATGGCAATGTTTAGCTTTCACACGTTGTCATTCCAAACATCTTAACATAAAGTCAGAAACTTTATGTTTCATTCTATGCCAATAATATAGCCTTTTCAGTTCATGAATCATCTTCATGACACCTATATGAGCAAAATGAGGTGTTTCATGCACTTCTTTCATCAAAATATTCCTAAGTCATTAGAATCAGGTACATAAATTATATGTTTTTGCTTGATTAAACCATTTGAACCACCAAAAAAATCAAAAAAATTATTTTCAACAAGCTCATCAACCAAATTTTTACTTACATATTGGAAAAACCTATCAAAACATTGTTTTTCCAATAATTTAGTTCTAAAATTATTGTGCAAAATAGACAAGTTAACAAGAAACATGCATTAGCTATGTGCATGAATAACATGATTCTCCTTAATTTTCACATATGAAATATTCATATAAAAATTACTTAAAAACTCTATCTATTTATGCTAACTTGCATTCAGGTCATCCTAAAAAGATAAATATTTTAAGTTACAATGATAAGTTTTTACCTCAAAATTCTTACCTAGCAAAAAATGTTTCCATTAATTGAAAGCGTGAACAAGACAATGAGCTCATGGTCATGATTGGTTTAATTATTCTCATGATCCTTTAGGTTTTGTGACTCATAAGCCATAACTTAACCATCATGAGATAACATGCCACCCATGCATTCTTTAGATGTAATGACTCATATTTCAAAACTTCCATTCAAATCTAGTACAATAAGTATAGGTGCCAAATGAATAATTCTTTAAACTTCAAAAAAGCTTGTTCACATTATGAAGCCCACACCTATAATTTACCCTTATGTTACAAGGAATCTATTGGGTTAGCCAATTTAGAAAAAAAATTAACAAATCTTCTATAATAACCATCTAGTCCCATAAAACTACATATTTTGTGTACATTTTTAGGAGTACGCCACTCTTGAATAGCTTTAATGTTTGTTAGATCAATTACAGTACCAACCTTAGATATAATATGACCCAAATAGTGAATCTTAGACTGAAATAAAGCACATTTAAATAGTTTACAAAATATTTTATGTTGTCTTATCCTTTACAAAAATAAGTGCAAATATTATTCATCTTCATTTGTGTGATTAGAATAGATCAGTATTTCATCAAGGAATACTAGAACAAACTTGTCTAGAAAATTAATGAATACACTATTCATTAAGTTGCTAAATGTAGTAGGTGAATTATCTAAACTAAAATTCATTACTATAGACTTGTAATGTCCATATCTTGTTTTGAAATCAGTCTTATGGATATCTTATTCTTTGATCCTTAGTTGGTGATAGCCTAAAATCAAGTCTATCTTAAAAAAGATAACAACATCTTTTTTTTGATCAAATATATCATCTATCCTTGGTAAGGGATAAAAAAATTAATGGTAACCTTGTTAAGGATGCAATATTCAACATACAGTGACAAGGTTCCATCTTTCATTTTCACAAAGACCATTGATGCACCTCGAGGTGACACATTTGGCCTGATACTACCATTTTCTAGGAGCTCTTGCAGTTGATTTTTTAGATATAACAAATATATTATAATCATATGATAAGGTTATTTAAATTTAAGCACTACCCTTAGAGCTACATCAATATATAAATAAAATTCATGTTTAGGAGGTAAACTAGACAATTTATCTTGAAAACGTTTTCTCAAATCATTATAATAATATATCACTTTGCTACAATAATCCAAATTTGATTTATGTTGCTACAACCAATCCATGCCTAATATAATATAAAAATGTCCAACAGGAGCTAAAAAGAAATTAACTTGGGTCTAAATAATGGATAAGTCTAAGATTATACTCTCAAGACATTTAGTAATTGGTATTATTTTACCTAATCCAAACTCAACATCCCAACCATTCTTGAGATTTATCAGTTTCAACTAACATCATGTTACTAACCTAGGATCCATAAAACTATTAGTTGCTCTTGAATCAAACAAAAAAAAAAATTTAAAAAGCATTTTTTTACCTCTAATTTCTATAGTATTTGTTTGTAAATCCATCTTTCTATTATCCACAACTGTATACACTTTGTAATTAGATGATTGGCCATTTTTCAACTAAGGACAATCTTTGTGATAGTATTTATCTCCACATTCTCAATATACTAAAATTATTTTTATCATCACTGGAATGATATTTAATTCAACTAATACCATTATGGTGATGTTGTAAATAACTATATTATGATATAAGCAAACTAGTTATACAATAATTCTAAGTGATGTCCATTGATTGAATAATGTAGCCATTTTCCATATAAATCCTATAAATGAAAAGCATTTTTTCCAAGAACATAGAAATTGTATAGGGACCCAACCAAAGAGGATCAAAATTATGATGTTTACCTAAGTCATCATGTGTTTTATCCAAATAAATAATGAAATCACCAAATTTAAATTTTTTAATACCTTATGATCTTCACTATTTTTCCTCAATAATTTAAGGAGTGAATTTACTTGATCCCTATTAGGCTATTATCCCTCTAGGCACATCTTTTTTTGCCTCCTTTATTTATTCACATTTTATTTCATTTTGTAAAGGTAAGTATTTAATTTCTAAGTCACCCCTTACCTACATAGATCTTACAAATATCCTACCGAATAATTGTGCACCTACTAATTTATGAGCTCTTTAAAATAAACTATGCACAAATGCCTCCCATCTATGTCTGCACCTAAGGCAGTCAGTGCAGATATATACATCAACTAAGTGTCAAATTGCATTAATATGAAATTAATGATGCATTCCCCATTATGAGATACTTCATATCATAAACTAAAATGGTGTGTAATTTCAAATAGGTAGAGCCTCAGTCTTTAGACAGTGCCTGTAAAGGTGCACAAGAAGTAGTTCCAAATCATGAGAAGTGCACCCAAGATTTTCCATCTCCATGTGAATTCCTATTGAAAGAGGGGCCTATACATTCATGATGAAGTATCACACCAAATTAGAAATTATGACTTGTGTGATCTCATAATTTGCATACTGTGATCCATGTTGCATAATAATGACATGGTAGTTGAATGGAGACCCACACAATGATTGAAAAGTGTTATTAAAGTATAAAGTAGTTGGAAAAGTAGTTGAGAAAAATTTGAGGCCTTGTCAAAATAAGTAAATTCAAAAGTGTATATCACACATCAAAATATGAGTACATTATACCACTCTAATGTTTCCAAGAATATTCCACTCTCAAATGCACACATGAATCTATAAAGAATCATGCCACCAACTCCTAGATCTGAATTAAAAGGAAAAATTCAAGAAGCATGGGTGTTGTGTTGTAATGGAGTTAAAAAATATATTTACCATCCCAAGTGGTGCATTAATTTTAAAAAGTATTTATCCATTAAAAAATGCATGTTCTTCATTGGAAAAGGTTTAACATATTTTAGGCAACCTCACGCTACCAAAAATGACCTCCAAGATCACTTTTGTTGGTTGAATCTTGCAAGATAATGGGAAATAAGTTCACCTCCATATTTTATTGTTATACCCTATATGTTATTAATGTCTGTTGATCCTTGTCTATGGGTAATGTTCACCCCTCTCATCATTGTCCATTCCTAGCACCTCTATGTATAACTCAAAACCCACTTGCATGTCATATATTGTATGTATCTAGGTCTATGTAGGCATTATCTGTGGATTCTTTATTTTCCCTCTTAGTGTTACACTATACTCATGTGCCTATATGTGAAATATATATGCATTTAGAGTGGCCTTTGTAGAGTTTATGTGATAATATATTATTCTTAAACATTTGTAGTGTTTTCACATAAGTAAGAGCACTCGCTCTATTCTTGGTGTATCACCTTTTCCCTCCCTTTTCCATCAAAATATTAGGTTTAGATTAGTGGTAGATTTAAATTTATACTTTTTATGTTCATGCATTGGTCTTAAAATAAATACACTTAGAATAATAGGAATCTATCATACTCTAGAGGTTCATCCTAAGGAGTTCAAGGGTCCCACACCTTGGGGATGTTCCCACCACTACAATGAGATAACCAATACTATATATGTAGAAGTGAGTGATAACACTTACATACCCAAAACCTAATACTTTTTTACCCTGTTTAATGTGTTCAACATCAGTTCCCTACCATAAAAAATTATTTTGCAATAAATCATCCATGGGTAAAAGTTTTAAATGACAATAGCTTTTGGCAAACTCGATAGGACAATGGTAAAAACTAGGCTAAGGATTTATTGCTAGTCTCAGCATTATAATTGTTGAATACACCTCGTAGTGTACATGATGACTTTGAATATGCAATCTACTAGTTTAAGTAATTTGAGTACCTAAAAATATGTCTTTTCACCTTCCATTTCATGAAAATTCTACTAGTATGCCTTCTCATTTCCCATATCAGGGTAAAAGTACTCTCATTTTCACCCTAAATTGGTTAGGACCAATGGGGTATCACTCTTATTATAATGTTTACCACCCTTACACCCTAGTTTATCCCCTATGGCAACCTAATTATACTTTTAATTAGCACTGTTACCCTCTTAGTCAGCCTTAACAAAACATCAGAGATATCTTGTGGGACTTTATATCATAAATGAGGGAGGTTGACAAAGAGTTGGAGTATAATAGATATAAGGAAGAAATTTATTACCAAGATTATGTCCACCATCAAGACATGATGGAGAATCAAAGTTATAAAGAGGAATGTTTGGCTAAGGTAGTCATAACTAATTAAAAATAGATATGTCCACTGCATATACAAGAATAAGAGATTGGGTCCTAAACAACCTCTTCTATTTCAAGCTCTAGGCAAGTAAATCCCCTACACTTTCAATCAATCCTCTTAGATTAAAATTACTAAGATTCAAATTTAGCCTTTCACAAGAGCCTACACCCATGTCAACTTAAGAACCCATCCTTCTTAAAGATCCTCAAATAGAGACATGGTAGCCTTATTAAACCTAACACTCTAGTTTTAGTATCCCTACCTTTGTCAAGATCACTCCTACTATGCCAATAGTAATATCTTTCCCAGCCACCATCTCCCCTTTAGAAGGAGGTCTAATAATATGGGAAACAAGTGAATACTATGTAAATTAAGAAGAGAGTGCTTCAAGTGATAATGAGAAGAAATAATCATTAGTAGCCCCCTTTGTACCACGAGGCCAAAAATATTAGACTTACTAATGTAATAAAATATGTACGATTAATAGAAATAGAAAACTAATGAGCATATAGCTAAGGATGAAGAGTAATAAGATGTTTTCAATGAGTAAGGGTGAAATTTTTCCATTTTAGAATATACTCCAAAGTCTGAGTTTGATCTTCCTTGCGTGGATGAGTTATTATTTTTTGTGATGGAAAAGGACCTTAGAGGTGAAAAAAGATTTCAAATAGAATGCATGCTTTAGGAATAATACCCCAATCATCTTGAAAGTAGTACACTAGTACTAACAAGTGAGAAGGAGATGCAATATTTGTTCAAAATCTTGTGTGTAGGATATGCTCCTCCACAAGTAGAATGAGATATGGGCAAGCTTGAGGAATGTGTCTTTGTTAGATAAGTTATGGGGAAGGAATTAGTTTCAGTCAACCTATTACATCAACATTGATAGGGGTTGAGTGCTAATCTATTCAACATATTCAATGATGGTTATCGACTATTTGATGGCCTTACATGCAATTATACACCCCTCAAAGACATCACAGTCATATTTTAGCCTCAACCTCCTAGTGAGTATCATAAAGATGAGGAAAGAGGTTTTAGTTGCAATTGGAATCTAGGTTCATTATCTTAAGCACCTTATAGGGTATTTTTTAGAAGATATAATGGGTTTTTAAGGATAACCTATTGATATCATGAGCTTCTCAAGCATCAAAGTCACACCCTCTGACCTTTCAAATTATCAATGCTATCTAAAAATAAATCTAGGTGTAATATGGCTTACAAAGGATCAACTCAACTTCTAGGAAATCTTCCACCTTAGTGTGAAACTTGTAGATGACTAGATTGGTTCATTAATCATGAATGGGCCCAGGCTAACTAGCCTTCTCACATGATTTTCAAAATAATCCCAAGCTCACCTCCTTCATAATAGACTAATACCAGTTAGCCTCTATTTATCACATTTCAACATGATCGTGCATAAGGGAATAGAATTAAGAGGCTTTTGATTCAACCTAGGCTATCTAAAACCCATATTCCTACTCTATATATATTAGAGTAGATTAGATGTTTTTTATTTCCCTAAGTGCCTTACATACCTTATTTTAGGATAATTTCATTATGTTCTCTAAACTTAGATATCTTTCCTCAAATTTCCTTTGGAAAAGTTATTTACTTTTTATATGAGGGTCTGAATTCATTCCAAGGTTAGGGATAAATAATCATTGATTTCATAGTTGAAAGGATAAAAAGTTATAAAGACTCTATGCCTAATGGATTACATCAAAGGATTATGTATTTTTTCTTAGAAATAAAGAAACCTATATAGGTCACCATAAATTTTGAATTTATAAGACACCCTTAGCTTTTGTATATATCATAAAGATCATATAAAATATTTATGCACCTATGAAGTGACGATCTCTTTAAAATAAACTGTGTAAATGCTTCTCATCCATGCCCACATTTAAGGAAGTCAACATAGATCTACACATAGACTAAGTGTCAACTTGTAATAAAAAATAATTCCTAATTCATGCCCCATAAATATATCCTTCATCACATAATCTAAAATGGTATATAGGTTCAAGTACTTAGAGCTCCAGTTTTTAGATAGTATAGGAAGAGGTGCACAAAAAGCAGTTCCAAATCATGAGAAGTGCACCCAATATTTTATATGTCCATGCATATTCCTATTTAAAGGGGCCCCTATAACTTCATAATGAAGTATAAAAAAAATCACATAATTTTTCTTATGCACTCTCATAAGTCACAGACTGTGATCCATGTTGCATAATAATTACATGGTAGTTGAAGGGAGAGTTGTATAGTGATTGACAAGTGTCAACAAGGTATAAAGAGGTAGTTATAAAAGTATTTGATTGATGTTTATATCCTTATTAGAATAATTAAATTCATAATTGGATATCAGATCTCATAATATGAGTACATGTCACCCCTTTGACTTTTCTAAGAATCTTCCACTCTCAGACACACACATGGATCTAGAAAGGATCCTACCACCGACTCCTAGATCTGAATCCCCAAGTATAATTTAAGAAGCATAGGCATGGTTCTGTAATGGAATTAAAAATTATATTTATCACCCCAAGTGTTTCATTAATTCTAAAAAGGTTTGATCCATTATAAAAGCCTTATTCTTCATTGTAAAAGGGTCGACACATTTTAGGCAACCTCATGCTACCAAATTGGTCTTCCAAGAGCACTTATATTATATTAATATTGTAAGATAATGAGAATTAAGTTCACTTACCTATGTTATTCTTAAACGGTATGTTTTATTAGTGATTTTTTATCCTTGTCTATGAGTAATATTCACCCTTCTCATCATTATCAATTCCCACCACCTCTGTGTAGAACTCAAAACTCACTTATAGGTTGTATCCTATGTGCATCTGGGTCTATGCAAACATTATCTATGGATAATTTGTTATCCCACTTAGTGTTTCACTATGTTCCTATGATTTTATGAAAAATACTTATGCATTCAGAGTGGCCTTGGTAGACTCTATGTGATAATGTCTTGTTCTTAAAGCTTTGTAGTGTGTTCATGATAGTAAGAGTGCTCACTCTATTATCAGTGTATTTCATTTTCATTTTTTATCAATCTCTTAATTTCTCCTTCCATTTTCCCTTAAAATCTAAGGTTTAGATTAGTGGTAGATTTACCTTTGGGATCTTTAGGTCTATGTATTGGTATTAAACTAGGTGCACTTAGAATAAAAGGAATATGGCCTACTCTAGAGGTTTGTCCCAAGGAGCATAAGGGTCCCAAACCTTAGGTATGTTCCCATCATTATTATGAGACAACTGATGCTCATGCATGCAGGTGAGTGATAACATTTATGTGCCCAACATTGAACACATTTTTTCCCTATGCAAGGCATTCACTCTTAGTGCCCTACTACAAAACATTCATATGTAGTATATTATACATGGGTGCACATTTGAAATTATAATACTAATAAAATATTCCCAAGATTATCTTGTGTATGACCATTAAATTCTTTCACAAATTTTTATGCACTCTATTTATCTTTACCTATATAACCAAGATAATGTATAAGTGTTATGGTGCACACATTTTCACTTGATCCATTATCTATAATAATTAAAAGACTAAATAAAAATTAACGTTCATTTACAAAAATGTATTGAGTAAAACTTTTAAATTTGGTTATCTCGTCCTTTATTGGGATAAGGCACATGAAGACTTAGGTAAACATCATAAGTTTGATTTTGTTTGGTTGGGTTCTTATAAAAAAATTGTTATTCTTGGAAAAAATGATTTTCATTTGTGGGATTTAGATGGAAATTGGTTGTGTTATTTAGTCAATGGATATCATTTGAAATTATTAGACATGTTTATACTAACATATTTCAAAAAAATTAGTAGACTTGGAAGAATTTAGATTATTGAAATTCTAATTCTTCACTTGAAACTTATTAAAACCACTCATAATCTTGGTAAATATATGGTTAGAGTAATATTTATTAAAATTATTAAGAGAATGGGATAATTTTTTATTCTTAGATTATTACCTATTCTATTTAAAATATTGTCTCATCTTTTGACGATCCTTTTCTTTATATTCTACCCTATGAGTAGATTCGATAACAGTAGTTAGAGTCTTAGGATTAGTCATATTCACATCATGTATTAATATATATTTCAAACCCATATTAAACTTAGTGACTTTAGTTTCTTCATCATGTGTACAGTTAACATGACACAATAAAATTAAAAACTTGTGTTCATACTCAATTATATTCATATTCTCTTGTTTCAATAGTTGAAAATAAGTGATTTTCTATTATTTGATGTTGGGACTCAGATACCTCTTCTTGTAGGACATGTAAGATTCATTGGTTGGTAACCCTTGAGAGCACATAGATGGTTCCACCAAAGGGATACAACTGATACTAAATAATAATTAGCTAATCTTGCCTTCACATTATAAGACATGTTTATTATATTAAAATACTTATGCATGTATACTAACCATGTGTTAGTTGCATCACCTGATTTCTCACCTAAAAATGTTGGTGGGGGTAGATTTTTTAGCTCTTTAATTGTATGATCGACCACATTATAAGGTTTATTATAAATTTCTATTTGATCAACTTACCTTTTACCTATAATTAGAAGATTTTTAGTTAGAACACCTTCTATATTATTCAACCTTTTTTCTTTGGTGTGTAGCTTACATTAAATTGAATTCAATGTAGCCATAATTCCATTCAAAAATACCTCTTGGTTAATGTTGGGATTGTTTTCCTAATGGTCAAGGACCTCATCATTGTGGCTCCTCTCTCTCAGGAATATTGGCCCTATGACCTTGACCTCTATCTCTACCTAGGTTGACATTTCTTGTCTTATTGTCTATTATTCTAGATCTTACCATCAACATCCTATGTTGAAACAAACAACTCAGTAGAAATTAGTAAAAAAATATTTCCCAAAGTTCCCTAGAGCAATAAACCTAGCTCTAAAACAAATATGTCATAACCACATTTTTATAATTAGATTAAACAACAAATATAGAAAAAAGTTTCAATTAGATTTTAGCATAAAAACATGGAATGAGATCCATAATTATGTTATATCCAAAACATGAACTAGACAAAGTACTTAACTCATCAACAACTTCATTAGGAAGTGTTTTAACCACTTAGTATTCAGATAGAAGTCTGTGAGTGTTGTCTTATCCACTCACCTCTATCCATGTAATACACTATGTCCTTTGTAGTAGATATTTTACTGACTTATGCCCTTATCTGAGTACTTATATTTTTTATATAACATTCAAAACATCATGGGGTATTTCAACAAATTTTAGAAACCTAGGTAAAGTGAGAATATATTCAACATAAGAATCATCATATTGATCTTGCTTAAACATGATATTAAAAATTAGAAGTAGTAAACAATGATCAATGGAAAAAAACTATTTCAAAAAATAATATAAAACATTGGAACACCTTTTCATTTCACAAGCAAATAGAGGCACAAGCTTTGGCTTGAACTACTTGAGGGAGTGTACAATATTTATGAGATGTTTCAACAACCATGCTTATGTTCTATTTATAAATATATTAAAAATCTACAAATAGGGTACAAGCACATGACAAATCATGCCTAAAGATCTTACATTAGCTTAAGTTTAGATGTACATTTTCTTTTATTACCATTATGAGTGTCATATGAATTCAATAGACCAGATACATATTAATAGTCTCATGGACAAGGTGCACTTATACTAAGTCTCACTTTTAATATTATTCTTAAAGATTTAAAACTTTATCTTAGTTGAAGCATATTTTATTTACTTTAACTTAATATTAGAACTTACTTTTTATTAGGTTCCAAAGTAGATTCTTTAAAACAACTTAATAATATAATTTTGTTAACTTCCTTTATGATATAAGGATATGAATTAACTTGTTAAAAAATACACCAATGACCAATTATAGACATGGAGCATTTGATCCTCAATCACAATATGCCTTAGCCAAAAATAACAATACTATTTTTTAAAACATTCCATGCAGTATCTTATTATCAAGCTACTTAAAATCTATGTGTAAGATTTATATAATCTTATTATAATTCAATTTCAATGAGTTTCAAATATCTACCCATAATAGTCCACTACACTTGAGAATGCTTAATAATTTCAAAGTGAAATGATTATTTTATAATAGACTTTTAGAATATTTATAAATTTTTAATTACTTAAGTTATGCTTCCATTTTAATTCATTCTAAAAAATTTATCAATAATTACAAATTCATACATAAGTATTATGTTGATTATAATCTATTTAATTCCCCAAATTATAACACAAGGATTTCATTTTACTAATTCATAAAGTTATTATCTTAATATCTTTAATGAAATCATAAACAAATTTCATTAAATTAATTCATCTCAAAATGAAGTTGGTATATTATAAAGTGATATGAAAATTCCTTTAAAACATAACTTTCAACTACATCCTAATAATGTATTACAATGTTTATCACAAGTGAACTTGTTCAAAGAATAACATCACTTATATTTTATAAGCTTAAGGTTAATTTTATAGGAAACATTCAAAGTAAATTATCATACTAACATTATTTTCCAATTCCCATATACTCAAATGTATTAAAAGAATCATGTATAAATCATAATTAACTCTTACAACTATGTTCAAAGGTAATTATTTACATATTGAAATAACCAGTCAATTCAATACCAAAAACTCAATGGTGAACAAGTAAAACCAAAGACATGAATACAATTATAGGTTATGAGTCATCTTATAACCATTAACATATAGAAACCCAAAATCATACATCTTTCTATTTAATGCTATAAAAATACTTATTCCAAAATAAGCGACTAATTGCATGTACATGATAAAAATTGCATATCTATGTTCTTGTATCAAATGTATTAATCAACCAATGTAATTACATATTTAAATAATAATATAATATTAAATGGATAATGAAATGATCAACTCAAATATTAATCACGAACTAAACTTACATGATAACATGCATCTTTTTGTATCAAATACAACTATAATGAAAAACATAACATTTGAATTCATCTACAAACAACTATCACAACTTGAGATAATAACTAAATCAAAATATTTTCACGTAAACCAATGAAGCTACAACTGCATCACTAATCCCAATGATCCTAGCTATAAGTGGTTGTAGACCACCCCAATCATTAGTTGGAACAAATTAGGGAAGCAAAGAAATGATAGAGAAAGGATAAGGAAATGAACTAATCTTGAAAACATTAAAACAAATGAACAATAAATATAAAACAAACCACACAAACTAACCCACCAACATCTATTAACTTGGTACCTGATTATGATTGTAACTCATTTTTCAAGGTTCTCAATTTATGAGCTAGATTCTATTTGAGAATATAATATGGCACATAAATCTCTATGCCATAATTTTTTGATAGTTGTTTTCAAATACTAATTTAATAGATATTAATTAGTTAAAATTAAAATCATAAAAAGAAGACAACTATTCTAGCCAACTAAAATTGATAAATTATAACTTGAGTATAGCTATGGGTCACATTTTGACCGAACTACACTTTACTAAAAATACTAAATGCTTTAATATCAATTATAATGATTTAATGTAGCCATCACAAATAAAATATTCAACTGATAATTGTTTCTAAACATAAGTCAACTTAATAATAATCTAAAATAATTTCAATCATCATTACCATAATTATGCTAATAACTCCAACATGATTTCCACAAACCCTAGTCAACCAAATAATGACCCAATAATATAATAAAAGTCAAACTATTTCAAACCACATGGAGACTCATAATTTCAGTGCCCCCAATGTATGGTCATGGTTAGAAATAATTAGAAGGATAAAATAAATAACCATTATTATTTTATAAACCCAAATGAATCTAAGTTAGTGTTTAAAAAATATAAAACCAAATTAAAAACCCAACACTATCGATACCTAGTCATATCCAATATCAAGATGGTTTCTTAAATTAATAAACCTAGCCATGGTTTCAGAGACTTAAAACAAATTTTATATCAAAACACATTCAAACTATACAAAGTCATAGCCATTTTCAAAATGACATAATAGTAGTATGAAAATCCATCCACCAAATAAATAATATATGTACTAAATATATGTCCACACAACCATATACAAAATGAAATGAATATATTTATATAACAAACAAAAATGCAATATATATATATATATATATATATATATATATATATATATATATATAAATCTATGGCTGAGTCATTACGGATGTTTTTCATCATATAGAAAACAAAAAACCTTGACCCTAATTAGGGTTTTATCTATAAAATCCATAATAAAGGCATATTTAAATGCTAGTGTTTATGGATAAAAACACAACCTATTTTTCCATTAAAAACCACTTAAAATTTAATAGAGAATTGTAAAAACATTAATTACATGGGATCTAAAAGTTGACCACGGAAGAAGTTTTTCTTCCCTTCTAGTCTCTCAAAGTTATATGAAAAAACAACATCCAAAATCCACATGCTTTGAACAAAACTAGTAGAACAATATATAAAAAAACAAAATCCAATTAAGTCTACTAACTCCCACATGGATGACAAGATTAATGGTTGAATCTATAGTTCAAGCTCCCAAAAAACCTCTTGCAAGAGCTGTATTACATTACCCTTGGCTGCCTTGCAAAACATTTTGGCAAATTCTCATGAAGGCATAGATATCTTCAAATGACTAAGTCCAAATGAGTCAAATAAAACCTAAATACCCATAGAAGTGTCTCAACCCATTTGCATGGTAATTCGATCCAATGCCACAAATCTAAATTTGTATGGCATAAGTAAAACATCATCAACTAATTATAAATGCCCCTAAGATGGGTTGTAACATTCAAATAATCTAAACACATTCCAAAGAAAAACTTGGTTATCACAAAAATGTCAAATGAAAAAACAATGACAAAGGTCCTTCAATTCCTAAACCTTTAAATATAGGACTATAACATAGAGAAGATAGAACTTGTCCACAATTTTATGCAACTATAACATGTTTGATATTCAAACATTAATCCTACTGGCATCAAGATAATCAAATGAGGTGGTAATAAGTCAATAATTAAAATGAATACAAATACAAAAGATCTATATGTGACTGAATGCCTTGATGAAGTCAAAAGTCATTAAGTCCACAAAAAAACATAAGAAACTAGAATGAGGATAATAATGATGCCAATAAAAAATAATCAGTCACCAAAATAAATATGACACAACAAAGTGACGATTCCCACAATCTACAACATCAAGTAAAGTGATGTTTACACAAATGTCTAAACTAACTAAAATCAATCAATAATGAAATTGAACATAAAATAATAACACACAACACTTAAATTATATAAACACAATGACTAAAAAATAGTACCATCAAGCTCAAATTTTATAATTGTATTCAGTATTTCATTTATCCACATTATTTCTTCATATTTCTATTTTACTTTGATGCAAATATAATGTAGCTCAAATAGATGTCCCTATAGTCAGCAAATAGACCATCAACAATATCTGGAAATCTAAATACAATAACAACATTTAAATAACACATCTAACTGAATAATAAATTAGTATGCATTAAGTATAAATATATAATTTTGTAATGAAAATTTAATCCATAATTATCTCAACAATTATAATAAAATATATCAATGTAGATCACCTAACTATAACACCACAATAAAGCAAATAAAATATGTCTCGAATAGTTCACAACTAACTATATCAGCTATATGAATTAAATGTAAGTCCAATAGGTTTATGAAACTACCTACATAGCTCCAATACTCCAAATAGGGCCTCAAACTTTTTTGTTTATCCACAATGTGTGGTAATGTGTGGAAATGTGTGTACATAAGGGTGAAACATACTATATGGAGATGCATGCAGTGATCTAGTTTGTAATTATACAAATAACTCATAGGTTGATCTTTGAGTGATTTAGACCTTTTTATGATTTTTCCTATGATTGATGAATAATAAAGGCTGAATAGGGAGGAATATCTTAGTTGTATGATTTATTTAATGACATTTGGTAGGTCTTATTTGGTATTTTCTAGATATGGAATGAGAAGGCTTATACTTGTATTTCTGCCACACATTTTAAAAATATTTCATGGTAGGGTTCAATAAGACAAATACACTGACCCATAAAATTTGAAACATTTTTAATTTAGATGAATTTTAGTATCTAGATATTCGATAAGGATGCAAACACTATTGTTGACTTTAGTATTCCTCTATGATCAGTAGTGACTAGAAGGATAGAAAGCATATATGGATCTAAAACTAACTATGAAGGATGTTTTTAGATTTTAATAATTTTGTTTAGTGTAGGAGACTTGGGTCATAAGAAGGATATGTATTATACTAAGATATAAGCATTTAGGCACAATAAGATGGAAAATATGACCTTTTCAATAGTAGGAAGGTCTAAAACTGGAGGGTAGATCCTTTATTGATATTTATCAAATGTACAAAATTGAGATTCTATGAACATTCATGTTTTAATATGCACATTTTTCCTTTTAGCTCCCTCTTCCCATCACTTTAATCTAGTAATGGATAAGGATGAAATTACTAGTTTAAAGGAAATAAATGCATACCTAGGTGTGTACAACACACATTGCCTAGAATTTGCTTGAGCCCACTTTGAGTGATTTGCTAGTGTATTACCTATAACTAAGAAAATTTTATAGTGTGAATCAATGAATATAATCTAAAATTTTAAATAATTTAAATGTTTTAAAATAAATAGTGAAAAAAAGGAGTATGCATCTGTGTCAATGCAACCATCTTGCCTATTGATGCTTTAAATTGGTAAAGATGCTTTGTTATGAGGGTAAGTGTATGAAATTGGGGGATAATTATGTGGAGATTTAATATAACACATACATTTTATAAAAATTATGTGTATGCATATTGTACATAATGCATATACAATATTTAAAATTAATCTCTAGAATACTGAACCTAAATACATATGTGTTATAACACATACACATTATAACATGCACATGTTTTATTTAGTAAACATAACATATATGTGTTAACTTTAAATTGTGCCAAAAAGGCATAAAATATATATTGGAATGGGTATATGATTTATTAAAATAATTTATTAGTATAAGTCTACATTTATATTGTTACATTTATATTCTTTAAACTTTAAATTTATTTTAATAAATATAATAAATCAAGGTCACTATGCATCTGATAGATTTTGTCTCATAAATAAATGCATTATGATGTGGGAGATAGTTATTAAAATCTGATCTGGTCAGTACTTAGGCATTTTTAGGGTCTCAATATTTAATTTATGGATTTTAGGACATAACTTTTATAATTGATGTCTATTTTTGGTAAACAATTAGTAATTTTTTATGTTTTTATACATTCCAAATTATTTCCTAACATTTATAGGAGTCGTATGTTTGTCAAAATTAAATTTTAAAAACTAGTCAAATTGATTTTCAAGATAAAGTGGTGTGATTTGAAGAAAAAAATGTCACATTGATGACTTTTTAAAATCAAACAACCATTTTGTGTTAAAATTTAATTTGATCATCATCCATCCCACATCCCTAATCAATTTTTAATCATCCCTTATCATCCTTAATCACTCCCTCCTTGTCTCTCATCATCCCTAATCACTCCCTCATTTACCTTCACCATCCCTCATCATCTCTATCACTCCCTAATTATCCATAATCATTCCCTCATTAACCCTCACCATCCCTAATCATCCATAATCACTCCCTTCCCATTTCTCATCATCCTTAATCACTCTCTCATTCAACCTCACTATCCCTCATATTCTCTAATCACTACCTCATCCTCTCTAATTATTCCATTATTGAACCTCACCATCCCTCACTATCCTTAATCATTACTTCATTATGCCTTGTCATCAATAATCACTCCCTCATTAAACCTCACCACTCCTTATCCTCCCTAATAACTCCTTCCTTAACACTCATCATCCCTCATCATATATACTCACTACCTCATTTTCCCTCTTCATCCTAAATCATTATACCTAATAAATTGATGGTTACTGAAATAGCTTCCCGCTTATGCCTGATTAGCTTATTTTCTAATTCTAAAATTTAAACACTCAAATAAGGACCACATAAAATATTATATCACTCATCCTCTTTCAATAAAATGAGTAAATCAATGATATTATCTATTTATCTAGTGATATTCAAATATCTATATGGTGATCCATACTGAGACTATTCACAGAGTGTGTATCTAGAGCCCTAGACTAGAATAAATAGGTAGTAAATCTAGCAAATAGTGGTGTGAAATTTTATTAGTTAAATATATAGATTGGGATTTTGGCATCTAATAAATGTAATCCAATATTTGAGAATCAAAATTTATATCTATATAGATAGGGGATATTGGAGACTAGTTGAGAATTAAAAACCTAAGCCCATAATTGACTATATATCTATAGTATACTAGATTGCCAGATATATAGATAGATAGGCAATCACCAATCAAGTAGAGTGTGTTATAATATAATAATTGGTAAATTTTGTTTCCAAACCAAACTTCATCTATACCCAACCTAATATATACCCAACTTGATATATAAAAGGAATAAATGGCATATGCCTTAATCTAGTGTATTGATGAGGGGCCATTTAGATCTTGGGCATGGCATAGTTGGCCCTAAAGGGCCAAACTCGGGCCTTGTCATACTATGAGTATTCCTTAGTCCCAAATATAGTATATCAAAGGATATAATAGTAATGGGGGCCCTACCGTAAATATATAGGGGCAACATTCTGAAGGCCATATCCTAATCTCAAAATTTTCCTACATGTTAAGGCAATGGGATTTTTCCCTACCTACTTCATCTATGAAAATGAGCAAGGAAAGGTAAGCTCACCTTATTGATATTTATATTTACTTCACCTAATAGAATATCAATGGTATATTTCCTTCTTGATGGATAGAAATGGAGTAAGGAACAATTATTAAGTTACATTTACATTCTAAGTATCTATATTTTATTTAATTTTGTATTAAGTCTAGGCTACAAAAGAAATCTTACTTTCTAATAGATATTTTTGTTATTACCCTACCTACTTAGTTATGCCCTACCTAATAAAGTAAGGGAAGATTCCTTCTTGATATATATAATTGTTCTTATTATATGTAATTTTAATTTATATAATTTATTCTTAGATATCAAGGTATGTTTGCTTCTTAATCTATAGCTTGCATATATTCTTTCCCTACCTACTTAGCTATGCCCTACCTCCTTAGATTTAATTATTGGAAAATGAATCTTGCTTCTTAATAGATTGATAAATGGATTTTTTAATATTATTATGTATGTAATATACCTATACCAATGTGATTCCATACCTAATTTAATTACTTGAGTATACTCTACCTGATTGAATATCTTAACCATATTTCTATCATATGTCCTACCTAAACACCCAAGCCATATCTTGATCTTGACTATGCCTTGCCTACCTTATTGTACCTAAGTATTCTCCAACTACCTATCCTTACTACCTTACCTACTTTAATATGCCATACCTACCTACTTTCACTTAGGCATTCCCTACCTACCTATCTTTATTTTCATACCTTCTTGAGTATTCCCTATCAGATAAAATACACAAACCATATATTAATTTTAAATACATGTATCTAATATTTATTTCCATGTAGGTATAAGGAGGCATGAGGCAAAAGTGATTAGGAATGATGGGGGATAATTAGGGTCAATAATGGAGTGATTATAAATTATGGATAATGATGAGGGTCAGTGAGGGTTGATAAGGGAGTGATTAAAGATGATGAGTGAAAGTGAACAAGTATTGTGATGTTTCTATATATAGGGGGTAATGTATATAATATGGGTGACCTTATCTACCTAATATGTGAAATATTAATTCATTTCATTCCTTTTTATTTAATGGGAATTAAAACACATGCTTCAAATTATGGGAAATTTATAGAGCCATATCTTTAAAGGAGAGGGGGCATTCTAACCTATACAGAGATAAGAGTGACTATGAATGATTGGGTAAAAGTATGAAGCCGCTACAACCATCATAAATGTATTAGATGGAGTGATTAGGGATGAGAAAATATATTAGGTGAAGAAAATATATATATCAAAAAGGTAAGCTTAGATTTTCTTACTCCTTGATATATATGAAATAGGTATGCAAAGTTTACATTACATTATATTGGTTAGGAAAATTTTGAGATCTAGTTAGGTCCTTCAGAATGGTGACCCAAATATATTTATGATTGGGACCCCATTCCTAAAATATCATTTGATATATTTTATTGAGGACCAAGGCACACTCAAAGTATGGCAAGGCCCAAGTTTAGACTTTAGTCCCCACCCAAAAATACCCAAGATCTATGTATCCCTTCCCTAAACATTGCATTAATGCATATGTCCTTTATTACCCTCATAGATTAAGTTGGGTATAGATCAGGTTGGGTATAGATTGAGTTGGGATTTTAAATGCTCAAGCACAATCAAAAAGCCACTACTCCCACCATAAAAATATTGGAGGGAGTGACCCAATATACATAATTCTAAACATGGTATGAATGATTTGTGTGATGTAGTACATATCCATATAATAAAATAGATTGATGTAATATTTATATTTATTTAATAATGTTGAAGTGATACATAATGAAATCCAAGTGTGGTTAAAATTATGTGATGTTTAAATCGTAGCATATTAATATAATAGTTGGTTTTAACTACTTGGAATAATTAAATAGACTTCACTATGTATGGGTTGCATTTGTGTGGTAGGCCTATTATTTATATTTGCCTTGATCGTAAGTGGATATGGTGTTTTTGTGTCACTTTTGGCCTATAAGAGACAAAATAATAATTAAAATTTACATGAAGCGGTGTCTTAGATTTCTAAATCCTATTCTATATATGTATGTAATATAATTTCATCCCACACTTTGCTTTCTTACCTGCCTATTTATTCTAGATTAGGGATATGGATACACACTCTCTCTATGGTTTGGGTATGGATAACCATATATATATATTTTAGTCCCACTAGATAATCAAACTATATCTTTGAGTTCATTATTTTAGTGAAATAATATGAATGAAATAAGATTTTCCTTTGGCCTTATTTGAGTGAGTAAAATTTTGAATTATAACATAAACCAATTGGTCACAAGTGAGAAGCCACTACACCCACCATCAAGGTATTAGAGGGAGTTATTAGGGGTGAGGATGGATGAGGAGGGAGTGAGTTGGGATGATTAGGTATATTTAGGTTTAATGATTGAGTGATTAAAAATGATGATGAAGTGATTAGGGATGATGGGGGATTGTAAAGGTCAAATAGGATGAGGAGGGAGTGATTATGGATGATTAAATATGGTAAAAGAGTTATTATGGATGATGAGGGATATTTAATTTTAATTAGGTAGTGACTATGGATGATGAGGGAGTGATTAATGATGATGAGGGAAGGTGAGGGTTAATGAAGGAGTGATTAGGGATAATGAAAGATAAAGATGGATTGATTAAGTATTATTAGGGATGATGAGGGATATTGGATTCATTATGGATGGTGAGGGTCAATGAAATATTTATTATGGAAAATTAAATAGTGACTAGAGAAGATTAGGTATGGAAAGAGTCAATACGAGAGTGATTAGGGATAGTGAGGAACAAGGATAGTGTGATTAAGGATGATCAGAGATGAGGAAGAAGTGATTAGGGATGAGGGATGGACGATGAGCAAGTGAAATTAACATAATGTGGTTGTGTGATGTTTATAGGTTGTAAATATTACCTATTCTACACAAATCACACCACTTTGGATTTAGTTCAAAGCTAGTGGTTTGTAAACATCAATTTTGACCAACCTAAGACTCTTATAAATCTGAGCAGTCAATCCATAAGGGATGAAACAAATCACAATATGTTTACCCAAAATAGATATCAAATATAAAATTTATGCCCAAAAATCCATAGGTTGAACACTAAACCCATAAAACTACATAAGTACTAGCCAAATTATATTTTGGAAAACTATCTTCCACATCATAAGACTTACAGCTTGAGACCAACTCTATCAGATGAAAATTGACCTTAATTTATTATATTTATTAAAATATATTTAAAATAATACTTAAATTTGTTTTATTAAACATCTTCCCCTTATAATAGATATTTTATGGTTTTTTTTGCAATATCAAGATAACGTGTATGTGTTATAGCACGTACATATTCCTCTCACATTGCATGAAACAACGTAGATACCCCTTCCAATATATTGATGAAGGGACATCCCATGAGGAGCCAAAACATTATTAAATTTTGTCCTAGGTTGATATATTAGGTGTCTTATAGTGTTTACATGCCATTATTAATATATTTGTGGTGTTTATGTAGTCATACAATGCATAGAATTTGAATTCTTGTGTTTCCTGCAAAAGCCTCTTTTAAAAAATTTGAATCTTAATAAGCTTATGTAACGAATTTTATGCATTTTGAGAGGGTCAAAAGATGTATAAAACATTTCTAGGGGTTTTATCAATTTGAGGAGGTCCACAAATGTTTATGAATCTAAAATTAATGATTATATATAGCTTGTATAGTGTAAATCAATAAAATGCAATGTAATTAAAAGAGACCTCCACATAGGCAAGAAAGCAAGATTCAATTATGTGTTCTTTTTAGGCATATAGGAATTATTATTTTTATGGTATATATATTTTACATTAAAATATATGAATTTAAAATGATTGACAAGATCGATGAAATAAATTTAGTGGTGTTTTATAATCTCTATTGCATGAAGAATCAAAACAGACCTATTATTTTGAGATCATGGATTTTGAGTTAACTGTATGTGTTTATTAGTAAAGGAGTGAGATTGATTATATTTTTTTCCAAATGTGTTGAACGATGAGATATTTTTGAAATAATAAAATTTGAAATAAAAGGAAGTAAACAAGGCTTGTGTAGAAGTTATTAATATTTGGACCCTATTTTAAGAGTTATCTAGTTTTCCAGAACATAGACTGTGTTTTCAAAATTTGATGTTTGGAATTGGTTATAATTACTCTAAATATATTTTTTAATGTTTTGGAACTAAAAATTTAAGGAAATAGTAATAAATTCATCTTTTTTAAAAGTTTATTCGCAAACAAACCCCTATTTAGGAGTCACGCTTTTCGTGTTCATTCTTGGGAACAACTAGTCATTGATTTAATCAATATTGTGTTGTCAATGTATTCATATATTTTTTATAGTGTTTTTGAAATTTAATCTCAACTGGTTGATAATAATATTGTTGGTGCTTGGAAAACTCGTGTAAAAACCCTATTTCTATAGCAGCCTTTGCATAGTTGAACTGTGACTATGCTTCAAGTAAAGAAGGATCTATAAACCTATGATCAAGTGCTATGGAACCTTAAGGTGTGTTATTTTAACTTGTTTTTTTAGGTTTTTTTAATTTTTTTTATATTTTTTTGTGTTATATTCATATTACAGATATACAAACTTGTAAGTGCAAATTTTCCTATGTAGTCATGAGGAATTTCCCTTAGAATCTTATTGAAAACAAATTGATAGTGAGCCACCAATGATTCAAAAAGTTGATCAAGGTAAATATAGACTATAAAAAAATATTTTGAGTCTTTGAAATGATACAAAATGTTCATATTTGGACTTTGTTTGCTCTCGGGTTGGTTACAATATTCTTTAACCATATCTAGGGTTTTATCACAAAATTTGAATATATAGACATTACACTAGCCATTTTCCATGAAATTTTGTGGGAAGGTAGGTATTGGAGTGTGTTATAAAATTTTGGTTTTTTCGGATTCATATGGTACATATCTATATATTTCCAAGGCACGGTCTATAGACAAGGCTTAAAAAAGACCTAACAAACGTAATTAGAAGTGACAATGAGAAAAATAGGTCAAGCAAAGTGACTTATAGATTGAGTTTGATTTAAAAAATTTGATGATAAATACATATAGTAAAAGTGTGTTTTAAATATTCATTATTTTCTCAAGATACACTTGTATCTATCCATACAAAATGGATTTTGAGCAAAATAGGGCTAGTAGAATTGAGTGAAGAGTATGCAAAGTTCTGTCTAAGTATGAGTTGAGGTATGAAAGGTGTTGGTGAGTTGATGAGTAGATAGATATGGTTAATAAGACACCTATATAACCTAAAAAAAACATATTAAAATCCAAATAATATTTTTAATCTTGCATGAAGGATTGGTCTAGTCAACTATTGGCAAATGTAGTGAGTTGAGAACTAGGTGAAGTGAGATAACTTAGTGCATGCTCTGCATCATATATATTTTATGTTTTTTATTACAATTTTAAAGGAAGGATTACATGATATAATGTGTATGAATTAAAACACATATTTTTTATATTGTGTTAGTGATATGTTTATTTTGAGTTCAAAAACCAAGCATTTTGGCTTGAAAATGGCTTGGATTCTTGAGCCAAAGGATTGGACCTATCAACACATAGCTGAATTTGAGAGTTTTAATTAAAAAAACAATAAAATTCAACTTCCATCAAAAAATTAAAATTTAATTTCAAATATAAAAATAATAAAATTATTACCATGACAATGATCACACTCTCATCTTTCAAAATATATGATTTTTTTATTATTTTTTTACTATTTTAAGGTTTTTATCTATGTTGACTTCTAACTATGGATTTTTAGGCCACTACATGCCTCAAATATACATGCATATATATATGTGTATGTTTTTTTTCTTTATTTGATTGCAAAACAAATAATATGGTCACAAACTGGGCCTAATTCTATATGCATTCAAAAAAACTCATTTTTTTTTAAGGTAGTTATGGAGGTCGTATGACCATCTATCCATTTTTTATTAGTTTTCAGGATCTATTTAATTTTAAAATTCATTAAAATAATTAATAAAATATAAGTCACAAACTAGATGGTCTTAACTAAATTTTCACAAAAGGGTTTCAAAAAATGCTAAACTTTGTAATAATAGGGTTGTGTTGTATGAATGACTATCTACTTTTTTTCCTAAACAAATAGGAAATCATCTCTAAATTTTATATGTTTTACATACTTATAATTAATTTTTTTTTTTTTTTTTAAATTAGTGTTTTGCAAACTAGACTCTAAATGATATAATTCATGTTTGTATAACATCTTCAAATTTTGAGCGTAACCATCCCAAATATTCTACAGAATTTGAGATTTTTAATTTTTAAAAAAAAAATATGTCCACGAGTATACCCCTTTTTGTCTCCCATCTTTATGCACTTAACCATGAAGCATTGGATATATAAGAGGTTCATATCTGAACCTTAGAGAATTTAAAATGGATATTTTAAGGTATTATTACCTTAATCCAGTGTTAGGATGAGTTTTGACACAACCATTGATATCATTATATCTCAATCTCATAACTCAAGTGTAAGTATGTAATTTGGTGAGGGTGAGTGATTTAGTCAACTCATCCTATAATCCTAGATAGATTGTATGATTTAATCACTCCATCTTATAAATCTATGAGGTTGAATGATTTAGTCACTTCAAGATATATAATTTTGAACCATCGGCTATAATATAAAATGCTCAATAACATTACATCTTGGTGTAATGTGTACATCCTGGTGAATAGCATAACTGGTATTTTTTTCAAAATTTTTGTGATATATCATGGCATATGCACCTCTAATATGTATCAAATGGAATATATGTGGGATAAATCTAATAATATCTATTTAAAATATATACATGATTAGTGTAATGTATAGGATTCTGACCCAAATGTATATTTGAATCATGAAATTAAAATGGATATTGTGAAAGTGTGGAGGTCATGTCTTTATGACATACCACGATTGAAATATAAAGATACTAAGTGCGTAAGTGTTGATGTCATGCATTTATTATATTCCCCCAATGAAATATGGGAACTATGAGTTATGTCGAGGTCATGCTTCTATGACATTCTCCCACTTTTTTGCCTCCCTTTTGAGGTGACAAAAATAGAATTTGGTTTGTATCTCACCTAAAAATGATAAGGTAATTGTATAATATGTGTATGGATTATGTAGCATATAGGGATAACATATCTTAGTATATATCTCAATAAATCTTGCAATATGTCAAGATTTGAGATGCACAATATGGATCATGTCAATGTCTGCATAGTAATAATATAAACTAAGCAAGCAATCAAGAACACATATAATAATACTCAATATAATTAAAAATAATGGTCTAGGGAGAACTAACATAAGGGACATATTCAAATGCCTCAAAATATATAGAAATGACATATTCAAATGTCCAACAACATACAATGGTACATGGGATAACAAGAAAGGAACACATTCAAATGGTCCACAAACAATATGATAACAATACATGGAATACACTCAAGGAAGTGAAAAATAGATGAAGCATAATCAACTTGCATAAGCATATGATACTAGTCCCTACATATATGTGTTAGAAAAAAAAAATTATGTAACATAAAAGATCAAGTATATTGTGAAAGATATGAACATGAATATAGACATGTGTAGGTGTCAATATATAAGATTAAACATGATAATGTATAAATGATCATAAATAACATGTAATATATATCAATCATGATCAAATAAATAAATTCCCCAAACTTACTATATGATGTGGGTAGAGGAGAGGTCCAAAATATATAAGTGTATATATCATATGTCTGGGTATGCCTGTATCAAAATCAAAGATGCATGAAACATATGTTTATATATAAAAAAATGATATGGTATATACCAGTATAAATAAAGTAAAATATCTTCTAATGAGATAATAAAACATGGGAATGTTGAATATCTTTGTATTTTTGAATTTATTTGAATGTTTGTGTATTTTCATGAATATTCACTTTTTCTAAATTTTTGGAATATTTAATTTTTTTGTACTTTTTACACTTTTATGTTTTTAAATAGAATTAAATGAGATAAGTCCTCCCATTCGAAAGATAAAAATTACTATTTGGTTATCCATGTGGTCTTTTTTCTTGCCACCGTTGTTTATGATTTTTCATTACCATACTTTCAATGTTTTCTAGTAATTCGGTGTTAGGAGTTATTGCTATGGGCCTATCAATGTATTCATCTTGTGGGACATAGATTTATTTATATTAAAATTGGAAAGTGAGGCACATATTTATAGTATTCATCTCAAACAACCAATACCATCCACTATCAGAGGTGAAGTTTAGTTCCAGATTCAATATCCAAATGATAGTATAAACAACCTTTGGTCAACATGCTATGGGTATCAAAATTTTCTCTATAGACTAGGGTATCAGTCTGGTTAGTTTAAATCATATATATTATGTCCCAAATGTTGGGAAAATGTGGTCTAAAAAATTATATCCTAATTATTTATATCATCTTTGAGGTGTTGAAAACATACCCCATCAATAGTTCTGGTAATAGTTAGATCTCTGATGCATGGGTGTTTATAAGTATGCCCTATTAAAAATTTTCCTTTTGCACTATCAAAAATTAGAGTTATTTTTCATTATTAAATTATGATCATTAAACATACTTCATTCTTGTGTTATGGATTTTATTCTATAATGCCTCACATTAATTTGTATTATGGCTAGTGATCAGATGATAGTTATGATATAGTGACCCTTGTTTAGGAACGAGTCTATTGCCTAATATGTGTTTTTTAGGAGGCAATAATATCATATTATGCTCACATAACATGTAAAGTATGGTATTTGAAATATCTTGTCTTAATTCAATCTATAAAATATATTATGGATATTTATTTGAGAAATACACATTATTTACATAATGTATCTGCATTTGTCCCTTTTAAGGTTGACTTAATGTTTGTAGCCAAATGGAATGGATTGAATAATAAGCATTTATATGTTCATATGATAGTTTTAATTTTCCCTTATCTAAATGTGATTTTTTATACCATGGTGATGAATTTAACTTGTATGTAATAGGACCTGTATATATTGAATAAATTATGTGAAAGATGCTCAAGTGGATAAAATTTTAGTTTTGTAATTGTTCATCAGTATTGGAATGAGGAAATTAATCATCACTATCATATTAATATGAAAATTTTCCATCTGGGTTTCAATATTAACTGATAGAGGACTCTCAAATGTTGGATTTTTCTATTATTTTGGTATCATTAGCTCCTTTGATATTGGTTCTTATTCTAGGTGTGTATCTATGCGCACCTTAGTGGCTAGTGTCTTATAAGCATCTTGAGGTAAATGAGTTATTATTATTTTGAGTGGGATATATTTCTAATGTGGTATGAGATTAGGAAATCCTTCCATTTCAAAATGTATCATTTGTAAAAAAATTAAGTGCTCACCATCAACAAGCATTCTCCATAATGCCCCATCATGTATGAATTTGACACATAGATATAATGTATATGGGATAGACTCCATCATGTGTATCTAAGGCCTACCTAATATTAAGTTATAATTCAATGATTGAGACATTACTTGTAATGTAATTCATATTATTTTTGGTCCCAATGCCACATATAATATGATTTGACCAATTTTTGGGCTACAAGAACTATCAAATACTTTGATATGTGCCATTGATTTTTTGAGAAGGTTATTAATAACACCCATTGTTGTTAATAATTTTGTGCAAAAAATGTTGAGATAATATACATTATTGACTAGGACTCTTTTCATTCCTTTGTTATGCATGTTAGCTTGTATGAATAAAGGCAAGTATTCATTAATAACATCTTTTGATGGTAAATTGTTTTTATGAAATTTAATGAGATTGGCATTATTTTTGAGATTTTGCATAATATCCACAAAGTAAGCATGTTTTATATCACTCGGCACTTGTGTTTCCTATAGATTTTCAAATAAGATATCCTTATAGATAGTAGATTATTCTAAAATATTGACGATTGAAATTTTATCATTTGTGTTGTTAAATTGGTTGAAAATATCATATCATTTACTTTTTATTACCATTTTTGGCTTGGGGAAAAATTATTATATACTAAAAATTGGTGGTATATGTTGGGTACCTTAACATATTATGTAATATAAGTCATGGGTAAATAATGGGAGTAGTATGATAGCTTTTACTGAAATAGACTTTAAGAGGAATAAAGGGTTGGGAGAACACATGTTGGCATATAGATACATGCTCTATGCTATTAAAAAAAGAGTTATAAATAGTGAGTAAAGTTTGATCTTGTCTAAAACACTTTATTTATAATCTCCCATTTGGTTACTCCATTTGTTTATTTGATTGATTTATAAATGTATGGGGAATAAAAATAAAGTATTACCATCAAATATTATGACATGAAATAAATAGTAGATGTATCCATATTAAACATGATTATAGGAAAATAAAACTATGATTTTCTAATTTTGAATATTTTTGAAATAAAAAATTAGAGACAATAAAAAAACAAATCAAGAAACCCTATCTAAACCTAGGATTTAGAGATTAAAGGTCAGGTTCACATAATGTTTAACCTTAGATTGGTATATGTTGGATAGGATTAATACTATATAAATAGTTAAATAAAAAGGGTGATAAACTAATATATCATGGGAAAATTAATTTTAGACCTAGATAAATAAATATTATGAGTTATAATACTGAGATATGATAAATATAGAAAGTACTAAATTTGAAAGATATTTAATTTAGTAAAATACCAAAAGGAAATTGTACTTAGTTGGGTTTACTATGCACAAGTAGATATAGACTAGAAAAAGGTATAAATAATGTAGGATTAGTATTTTGTATTAGTCATCATGTTCTATAAATTTTAATTATATAGTTACAAACACTACTATCAGATTTAGATTACCATCGATGCTAATGTCTAATTGTAATGCATGTGTCCATGTAATTAATAATGAATAGATCTCAATGTAACCAAATTCATAATTCTAGGTATTTTGTCTATTTTTTGGTGATATATTTATATTTAGGGTGTAGGTTATCTCTCTTCACTAATTGGTCAAAACCCTAGCTCCTTACCCTTCTTCAACCATAGAATGAGTTTTACTAAAAATGGGTTAGTGGGATGATGATGTCAAGCTATCCTCGATGACCCATTTATCACTGAGCACTCCCTTCATATATAATACTATAAATAAGGACTCATACCTATGTTTTTATCCCCTATGTATTAAATTATGTGTACACAAGGGTGCAATATACTATAAGGAGATGTATGCATTCATATAGCTTGTAACTTGACAAAAACCACTCATGGGATTTTATTTGAATTCTTAAATCCTTTTATACAAATAATCCTATGGTTGATAAATAAATATGGATGTATAGGTCATAATCATTTATTTGAGTGATTGATTGAGTGACCTTGGGTAGGTATAACTTGGTATTTGTTAGATCCAAAATGAGAAATCTTATACTTGTATTTATACCACACCTTTTGAAAATATCTCATAGTAGGGATCAATAAGAGAAATAGGGTGACCTATATGCTTCTAAACATTTTCAATTTGGATGCCTTTTAGAAACTAGACACTGGATAAGTATCTAGATGCTATCATTGATGATAGTGTCCCTTTATGGCTGATAATGTCTATAAGTGATGCAGAAGCATCACTCTTAGGGGAAAAATTTTGCAAATTTTTGATTTGATACATTTAGGTAGGTTTAATAACACCTTGGATGGCCTTATAAGTTTAAAATCATGCTTATTTTTCCATTTGGTATTTTATAAATGTATCTACATAGACTAAAATTAAAATTTTGGATTTCTCGCCAAAACTAGTGTATTTAAAAATTTGAATTTATTGTATACTTTTATGACTTGAAGGGTTATAAATAAGTTTTAATAATATTATTAAAAGGTTATTAGAGACCCATTGAATCATTTCCAAGGGTCTAAGGTGGTATATGTTTTGAAAATCACTTTAGGTGCTTTGTCACCTTTTCAATGATTCAAGTTAACGTTGACAACCTCCTCTAAGAAAGTTTTAAAATGGTTTAATTCATATACAATTAATGGATTTAAAATTTTATTTAGTTATTTAATTTTATTTGAATCAATGAATTTAAGGAAAGAGGAGAAATAAGACCTTGTTTAAGAAATTTGTGTTCAAACCCCTATTTTGAGTGTCTTGTTCAAGTTGCAGATTGTATGTTTTAATATTGATGATAAATGGAAATTTAAAATGGATATTTAAATTATTAAAGGAAATTTTAATGTTTTTTGAGAATGCAAACTATATTAATAATCATCCTTTCATTTTTTGTTCAAGAATGATATCAAGCAAACCCTTGTTTGGAAGCCTTTTTGTTGTATGTAATCTGTATGTATACTTTATGAATGAGTGAATGTTGGTTCAATTTTTAGTGTGTTATAAATGCTTATATAGTGATTTTATATTTTTAACGGAGTGTCAAAACTTTAAGTAAATATTGAATAATATTGTTGACTGTGTGGAGACTGGTTAAAAACCATGTATTCTATAATAAGATTTTTATGGTTAAATAGTGACTGTGCTTCTTTGAAGGAATTGAAACATAAACATTGTTCAAGTGATTTAAACATTAAATTTAAATTTTTTTAATTTTTTTTAAATTTATTGACTCTCTTGTTGGCATATCAAAGTGCTTTTTTCACTTTCTTAACCTACAAGCTTGTAGAGTGTAATGTTTTAAATATAGTCAAGCATATTTTGAGTTGGTTAATATATAAACGGGATTTATCAACACTTGATAATGATTTGGAAACTCACATAGAGTATATAAAGACCTTATAAATATTATTTTAACCTTTCAAACCTATTCAAGCACCCATAGTTGACTTTTAAGTGCTCTGGGCTGGTTACAGGGTCATACAAGCCCAGAATTAGGGTTTCTCCAATATCTCAAGTTTCAACCATTAAAAAATCCAAAAATATTTTAATCTAAGTCTATTTGAGTTCCTATAATATATGTTAAAGGTCTCAAGTATGTATAGATAGGGTAGTATAGGATTTTAGTGATCCAAGGTGAATTAGGCCTAGAGAGGGCTAATTGAGAAGGCAAGAAGTTGAAAAGTGGATCTAATGAAAGATTTGAGCCACTAAATTTGACACAAAGGTGTATTTGGATAGGTGAAAAAAAAATTATTATTATTTTAATCCATAAAAAACTATACATTTACCATACTAATAAGAAAATAGTCAAACAAGGCTAGTAGGAAGCATCTAAAAGCATAGTGTGTTTAGAAAAAGTTTAAAATTGAAAATTTTTGAGTGGAATATATACATATTTTTGGTATCAAATCTAGAATTGGATATCTAAGAAAAAGTTGGAGAGAACATTGGGAGAAGAGAATGATAGATACTTTTTTGATAGATTACCTACACAAGGTTCAAAATACCACCTAAGAGAAATAGAGGGGGTGCAGTAAGGAAGCAAGGGAATCAAGATGTTGTGTTGGTAGAGTTGAGAGACCTTAGAATCAGGTTAGATGCAAAGATAACTATTGTAGTAAGAAACTAGTGAAGAGTAATCCTAACAAGGTAATTGAGTGATATGGAATATGAGCCACAAGACCAAGAGGAAATAGACGGAGAAGAGATGGTTAAAGGACCCAAATATTAAGGAGTAGAGAGACTCATGAAGGTGATCATGAGTCAAGAGTCTAAATGAAAGGTATAATTACCCACCTATGTAGGTGTTCTTGATGGATATGAGATCATGGGTTGGGTGAATGAGTTAGATAAATACTTTGAGTATGAAGAGGTACTTGATGATAAAAAGGTTGAGTTTAGAAGAACCACGATGAAAGGGCATGATTCATTGTCATGGGAATTGACACAAGATGAGAGAAAAAATAAAGGGAAGAACAATATCACTTCTTGAGATAGAATGGTTGCTAAGATCAAAGTCAAATTCTTGCTAGGTGATTTTAAGACAAACATTTTTAGATAATTATTGAACTTAAAGCAGAAGAAAATGAGTGTTAAGGTATATACCAAGGAGTTTTATAATCTGACCATCATATCAAGTCATGTTGAGGAAGATAAAGATAACATTGAAAGATACTCGAATGGATTAAGGTTCAATCTACAAGATGAACTAGCACTTGTGAGCCCAAGAACACTATAATAGTGCCACCAATTTGCACTTAAAGTTGAAGACAAGTTGAATATGAAGCATAATCATTAGAATAGAGGAAGGGACAAGTTTTAGAGGTAGAGGATAGAAAGGGGGTAGAAATTTTTCATAAAGAAACCATCAAGGTCAATTAAGTAACTCACAAGAGTAGTCCACTAATTTTAGAGGTAAATTTAGGGGGAAAAAACCTTTAAATAGGGGTTATTCATCAAGGGGTAGAGGGAAAAGTGGATTTATAGGTAAGCTTTTTCAAGTTTAACAAGTTTTCTAGCCATAATCAATGGGAATGTCAAGAGGAATAGCCAGCACGAAGCCCAAGAAATGAAAGAAGAAATCAAATTACACAAGGAGGAGAGGAAGAGAGTGTTTTATCTCCATCACACATGGAATATCCTGATGTGGGAGAATCATTGATCATGATGAGGGTGTTGATCAAGCCACCCAAGGAGAAGGAGCCACCACAAAGGAAGAATCTCTTCAAAACATCATGCAAATGCCAAGGTAAGTGTTGCAAAATGGTTATTAATTCAAGAAGTATGGATAATCTTATTTTAATATAGATGGTTAAAAATATTGGGATAAAAATACTACCTCACCCCACTCTATATAAAGTGTCATGGTTGAATAAGGTACAAAAAGTCTTGATGAGTAAAATAAAGTTGGGTAGAGTTCTAAATTGATAGTTATAAAGATAAGGTGCTTTATGATGTCATCCCCATAGATGTGTGTCATGTGATTCTTAGAAGGCCTTGGAAATATGATAGGAAAAATAATCATAATTTAAGAAGGAATATGTACACTTTGATGAAGGATGGAGTTAGTCACACTTTGTTGCCTTTAAAGGATGAGGAGAGTGATCAATAGGCTGGTTCACATGTGATGGTGGTAAGTAGAAAAAAGTTTTTGAATTCCATTCATAAAGAAGAGATAGGATTTACTTTGGTCATAAATACTAATATTGTTATTATAGTCACTAATATCAATGAGATTCCCCTAGAGATTCAAGAAATATTGGACAAGTATGATGATATAGTTGTTGATGAGCTACCCACCACATTGCCACCTATGAGGAGAATAACACACCATATAGACTTTGTACCTGGATAAAGTATACCAAACAAGGATTCATACAATATGACCCCATAATATAATTATATAATAAAAACACAAGTGAAGGAATTGCTTGACAAAAGCCTGATCAAAGAGAGCTTGAGTCCATGTGCAGTGCCCATGATGTTGGTGTTAAAGAAGGAAGGTGAGTGGAGGATATCCACTAATTCTAGGGCCATTAATAAGATTAATATAAGGTATATTTTTCCACTTCCTAAGATGGAGTATTTGATGAATTTATTGAGTTGAGTAAGCTACTCAAAAAATATAGACCTCAAGGGTGGGTATTACCAAATAAGAATCAGGTAAGGTGATGAGTGGAAGGCTACTTTCAAGATGAATGAATGTTTGTATGAATGGAAGTCATGCAATTTAGTTAAAATAATAAACCTATCACTTTTATAAGATTAATGAATAAAGTTCTAAAATATTTCATAGGCAAGTTTGAAGTGGTTTATATCTAAATGATATATTAATTTATAGCCAAAGCAAGGAGGAACATCTTCATCATTTGGAGTTGGTGACAAGGAAGCTTGAAGAAGAGAGGTTATTGATCAACCTCAAGAAGTGTGACTTCATGAATTATATTTTTTGTACCTTGGATTTGTAATTTCATAAGGCATATTGAAAATGGACAAGAATAAGGTGAAGGTAATCATGAAGTGGCTAACACTTACAACAATAGGAGAGGTAAGAAGTTTTCATGATTTAACAACTTTCTATAGAAAGATTTTGATAAATATTAGTGGAATATGTGCTACCATTATTGAAAATATCAAGGGAGATAATAAAAACTGTGTGTGGGATGAGAAGGCAAAAAAGTGTTTCCAATACTTGAGAAAAAGAGTCATGGAGGAGCCTATCCTAACATTACCAGACGTTAAAAAAGTATTCCAAATAAAGTGTGATGCAAGTGGTATAACCATAAGGTTAATACTAAGCCAAGAGGGTAGACCTATAGATTATTTCAATTAAAATCTAAATGATGATAAAAATAGGTATTCATCCTATGACTTAAAGTTTTATGCAATGGTGCAAGCATTGAAGAAATGGAGAAATTATCTCATGCCAAAGGAGCTCATAATATACATAGATAACCATGCACTTCAATTCATATCTAACCATCCTAAGTTGAACCAAAGACATGTGAAATGGGTGGAATAAATGAAAAACTTTACTTTCACCATCAATAATAAACAAGGACAAAAAATAACGTTGCAGATGCATTAAGTAGGAGGGTCTTATTGGTGTGTGAAATTTATTTAGAGCGTGTTGGCATTAATGCACACAAAGATTTGTATGAGGATGATGAATAATTCAAGGAAACATACCATACATGAAAGTACATTAAATAAGGACCCATGGTTGTATTATTTACTTCAAGATGGATTATTATTGAAAGGAGTACAGTTGTGTGCACCCAAGAGTTATATAAGAGGAAATCTGATCTAAGTGAAGCATAGTGAAATCATGGCAAGCCATATTAGGCTTGAAAGAACATTGGAGTTGCTCACTAGGCACTAATATTAGCATAAAATTCAATTATAAGTATGGAGGTATGTGGAAAGGTGTAAAATTTATTAATTATCCAAGGGTAAGAGTACTAATTCAGGTTTGTATCAGCTGCTACCAATCCCAAATAGGCCTTGGGAATCCATAAGTATGGATTTTGTGATGGGATTACCTAGAACATAAAGGGGTTTTGATTCCATTTTTTTATTTGTTGATAGATTTTATAAAATGGCACATTTAATACCATGTATAAATATTAATTATGTGACACTTGTGGCTATTTTATTTTTCAAGGAGGTATTGAGGCTTCATGGATTACCCATGAACATTGTTTCTAATAAGGACACCAAGTTTTTTGGTCACATTTGGAGGACATTGACATAAATGTTAGGCTTGAATTTTAGTTTTAGTCCATATTAAAACCCTCAAATGGATGGTCAAACTAAGGTGGTGAATAGAAACTTAGAGAACTTGTTGAGGTGTTTGTCTAAATACCATCCCAAGTAGTGGTATCTTGTGTTGCCTTAAGAAGAGCTTTCTTACAATGATTATACCAATAGGAGAATTAGTATGAGTCCATTCTATGTGATCTATGGCATGGAACCAAGAGATGTATTTTAGGTTAGATACATTAGACATATGGAAAAGAGAAGCTCTAAAGGTGAGCATATTGTAATGGTAATGAAAGAGGTGCATGAACATGTGAGAAATTATTTGGATTTTAGTGTTGATAAGTAAAATAAATAAGAAGATTTGAGTAGAAGAGAAGTGAATTTCTTGGTTGGGTGTTTATTCCTAGCTCATCCTAGGAATAAAATTTACCCAAGGGGTGAATACAACAAGCTGAAGATGAAGAAGATAGGTCCTTGTAAGATTCGTAGGAAGTTTACAAATAATGCATAAAAATTGGAGTTGTCTAGTAGATTTGGAATTTCACCTATTTTTAATGTTTCATATTTTTACCCTTATAAATAAGGATATGAAGGATAAAACATAATATATGAATCATCTAAAACATGAACAAATTGGGCAAGGTATCTACCTAAGGCCAAGATAAAGGAGATGGAGTGCATATTGGACAATCATGTGATCAAAAGGACTAGAGATAAGCATTATTTCAAATATTTGGTCAAATGGAATAATAATAAAATATAATATGCCATGTGGATGGCTTATCATGACATACAGAAGAAATGGAGTACTCTGGAAGCACTCATGGGCAACAACTCATGAGTTCTCTTTTCTTTCCCTGAGAGTGTGATGTAGGAGCATCACTCTTAGGGAAAAAATTTTGAAATTTTTTTGTCTGATGTATTAATGTAGGTTTAATAACACCTTTTATGGAATTATAATTCCCAAATCATGCTTATTTTTATATTTTGTATTTTAGAAATGCATCTAGGTAGACCAAAATTAAAATTTTGGATATCTCGCCAAAACTAGTGTATTTAAAATTTTGAATTTATTGTATGTTTTTAGGACTTCCAAGGGTGTATAAAAGTTTTTATAAGATCATGAATAGGTTTAAAATGTTATTATATACCCATTGAATCATTTTCAATGGTCTAAGGTGGTATATGTTTTGAAAATCACTTTTGGTGCTTTGTCACCTTTCCAATGAATCAAGTTAACGTTGACAACCTCCTCCAAAAAAGTTTAAAAACGGTTGTATTCATATAAATTCATGTATTTTTAATTGTATTCAATTATTTTATGTTATTGGAATCAATAATTTGATGGAAATAGGATGAATAAGACCCTATTTAAGAAATTTGTGTTTAGACCCCTGTTTTGAATGTCTTAATCAAGTTACAGTTTGTATGTTTTAATATTGATGATTAATGGAAATTGAAAATGTCTATTTAGATTATTAAATTAAATTTTAATGTTTTTTTATAATAAAAACAATATTAATAATCCTTGTTTCATTTGTTTTTCAAGAATGATATCAGGAAGACTCATGTTTGTTTCGAAGCCTTTTTGTTGTATGCAGTCTCTATGTATACTATCTGAATGAATGAATGTTGGTTAATTTTTTAGTTTGTTATATATTATTCTATACTGATTTTATATTTTTAAATTAGTGTGAAAAATCAAAGAAATGATTTATTAAGATTGTTGATTGCATGTAGATTGGTTAGAAACCATATATTTTGTAACAGGGTTTTTATGTTTAAACAATGACCACACTTCTTTAAAAGAATTAAACCATAAACATTGGTCAAGTTATTTGTAACATTAAAGGTAAGTTTTTAAAAAAGTGTTTTTTTATTTTATTCACTCTCTCTTTGGTGTATCATATTTTTTTGTTCACTTTATCAACCCATAGGCCTATAGAGTGTCATGTTTTGAATACAGTCAAGCACATTTTGAGTAGGTTAATATAGAAACAGGGATGATCAACACCTAATAAATACTTGTAAAGTTTCCCTAGGTTTATAAAGACCTTAAAAAGTTTATTTTAACCTTTGAGACCAATTAAATCACCCACAATTGAATTTTAAGTGCTTTGGGCTGGTTATAGGGTCATACAAGCCCTAAATTAGGGTTTCTCCAATATCTCAAGTTGCAACTATAAAAAATTACCCAAATTATGTAATATGAGTCTATTTAATGTCCTATAAAATATTTTAAAATATTTTAAGTATGTATGGACATGATATTATGGGATTTTAGTGATTCAAGGTGATTAGGCTTGGAGAGGGCTAATTGAAAAGGCTAAAAGTTGAAAAGTGAACTTAATGAAAGAGTTGAGCCACAAAATTCAAAAAAAAGGTGTATTTGGATATAGTAACAATATTTTGATGTTTTTAAGCCATAAAAAACTATAATTTCCCCATAATAATCATAAAATATTCAAACAGGGCTAGTATGAAGGGTTTAATAGCATAGTGTGTTTAGTAAAAGGTTTCAAATTGAAACTTTTTGAGTGGAATCTCTACATCAATAAGGATAAAAAATGGTATGGCTATAAAAATAAAAATGAATTATGTTTATCATGTTTTAATGTTTATTTATAGTTTAGGATACCTAGGTTCATTAGATTGATATGGATCCAAGTAAGAGATAATCATTTAGGCACAATGAGATGGTGAATGTGATCCTCTCAGAAATAGGGAGATATATAACTGAAGGGTAGATACCTAATTGATTTTTTTCAAGTTTAAAATAATAAATTTCTATAAATATTTCATTTTAATATTGACATTTCCAACCTTTACTCCAATAATCCATAAGGATGAAATTACTAGTTTAAAGAAATGAAATGCATTCCTAGGTGTTTATAACACACCTTGCCTTTGCATGAGACCACTTTGAGTGTTTTAATAGTAGATGAAATATAAAAAAGAGCATGGTAAAATATAAATTATTTCATATAATCTAAAATATTAAATAACTAAAATGCTTGAAATAAAAAGATCAAGGAACGAGTACACATGTGTTTCAATGCAAACATGTTGCTTATTCATGCTTTGACTTAGTAAATAATCTTATTTATGGGGAATTGTAGGTGGAAGAGGTTCAAAATTAAAACTTAGATAATTTAATAGGATATTGGAAGGTATTAATTCCCCAATCTGATGTAAGGATAAGTTGTGACACGACCATTTAGATCATTATATATAAATCACACAACTCAAGTGTTAATATGTAACATCGTGAGGGTTAGTGATTTAATCAAATAATCTTATAAATATAGTGATATTTGATTATTTAATCACTCTAACCTAAAAATATAATAATTTTTAATTATTTAATCACTTAACCTATAAAATTTTAAACTAACTACTACAAGAAAAAAAGACTTGATAATTATACATCTTGGTGTAATTGGTGCAACCTGATGAATAGTATAATTGGAAAATTTGGAAATTTTTGGTGTAATAACATGGAATATGCACTTATAATATCTCCTAGCTAGATTATGTGTCATAAATTTTAAAATATCTATTTCAAAGCAAGATAATATTAGTGCAATGTATAGGGTTTTGCCCCAAGTTTGTATCTAAATCATGAAACTAAACTAGAGATTATATATATCACATGTTTGGGTATGCCTCTATCACCCTCAAAGATGAATTAAACATATGTGTATATAGAAAAAATTACATGACATAGAATAACATAAATCAAATAACATAGGTACCAAGAATCTAATAAAACATTGGAATGCTAAATAGTTTTGAATTTCTAAATTTATTTGAATGTTTTTATGTTTTTGTGAATATTTGATTTTTTGAAATTTTGAAATATTTTAATTTTAATTTTAATTTTTTTGACTTTAAAATTTTAACTAAAATGAAATGACTTATTTGTCCCATTTGGAATATAAAATACTATCTAGTGGTCTTTGTGGCCATTTTTCTTACCACCATTGTTTATGTTTTTTCATTGCCAAACTTTTAATTATTTTTGGTAATTTAGTGCCAAAAATTGTTGTTATAGGTCTATCATTGTATCCATTATGTGGTACACAAATTTATTTTTATTTAAAATATAAATTGAGGCATATATTTTTAGTAGTCATCATTGCACTCATCTTAGACACCCAATACCGACCAAGATGATAGGTGAAAGTGAGGTATAAACAATGTTTATTCCACATGATATGGGTAATAATATGTGACCCAAAGAGTTCGGTAGTAGTGGAAATTAAATTAACTCATTGATACTATGTCCCAAATACTAAAACATTATTGTGTGATAAATTATATCCCAATTGTTTATATCAAATTTGAGGTGTTGACAATAGATCCCATCAAATTTTTTAGTAATAATTAGATGTTCTAGGTGTGGAAGTTTATAAGTATGCCTCATTGCACTTTTCTTTTTCCAATATCATAAATCAAAGGTCTTTTTTATTGTTTAGGTATTATCATGAATTTCCTTCATTCTTGTATTTTTATATTTAATTTTTCAATGGTCACATTGATTTGTATTTTGGTAAGTGATCTGATGATAGTTATAATACAATGATCCCTATTTAGGAATAAGTTTGTTTCCTAATATGTGTATGCTAAGAGGTAAATATATCATCTTATTCTTAATTAACATGAAAAAATTAGTGTTTGGATCATATTATTTTATTATGATCTGTAAAATCTATTATGGAGACTTATTTGATAACATCACATTATTTATATGATGTACCTATATTTATCCCTTATAAGGTCGAATCAATGTTTGTAGCCAAGAGGGGTGGATTGAATACTAGGAATTTATATGTTCATGTGATAATTTTTCTTTTCCCTTATCTAAATTTGATTTTATATCCTTTGGTGATAAATTTAACTTGTATATACTAGGACCTAAATATGTGAATAGGTTATGCCAAATATTATCAATTGGATTAAAATCTAGTTTTTAAAATTATTCATCATTCATAGTATGAGGAAGTTCATCATCACTATCATAGTAATCTAAAATTTTGCCATCTTGTTGTTCTATATTAACTCTTAAAGGAAGCTTAAATGTTGGATTTTAATACTATTTTGGTATCATTAGCTCCTTTAATCATGGTTATTATTTTAAGTGTACATCCATCATAATAATTTTGAGGTAAATGAGTTATTTTACATGATCCATCCATCTCATAAGTCGGTATGTTTTTGAGTGGAATATATTAGTTTGGTGGTATGAGTTTAGGAACCCCTTCTATGTCATAATGTATTATTTGGTAAAATTAAAATGGCTCATCATTAACAAACATTGTCCATAAATCCCCATAATGTATGAATTTGACACATCAATGTAATGTAGATGTGATAGCCTCCATCATGTGTATCTAAGGCCTACGCAAGATCATTGTGTAATGCAATGACTAAAAAATTAGAATGCATTATATATATTTTTGGTCTCAATGTCACATTTAATTTTATTTGACCAATTTATGGGTTGAATAAGTTATCAAATCCTTTGATATATTCCTTTGAATTTTGTATAAGGTTAGTACTAATGCCCATTATTGCTAAGAATGTCATGCTCAAAATATTGATGCTAGATCCATTGTCTACAAGCACTATTTTTAATTCCTTTGTTATGCATACTAACTTGTATGAATAAATGCATGTAATATTTAATAACATATTTTTATGGTAAATCTTTTGGATCAACATTAATGAGATTGACATTTTTTTTGAGATCTTTTGTAATATCCACAAAGTAAGTTGGTTTTATATCACTTGATACTTGTTTTTCATGTAGAGATTCATATAAGATATCCTTATAGATGGTATATTGTTTTAAAATCTCAAGGATTAAAAAATTAGTATGTGTGTTGTTCAATCGATTGACAAGATCATATCCTTTAATTTTGATTACCATTTGTAGCTTGGGTAGAACATGTTGCATATTAACAAGTGGAAAGATAGTATGGGTAACCTTACCTTTTCATGTAGTGACAACATGTATACCATAATCCAATATAACTTTTGGGTGAATAATGGAAGTGAGATGTTTACTGTCACTTGAATGGGCTTTAATAGGAATAAAGGGTTGGGATCATGCACATTGGCATCTAGATACCTACTCTATGTTATTAAAAAAAGAGTTATAAAGAGAGAAATTTTTGATCTTGTTTTAAAACACTCTATCTATATTATCCCATTTGGTTATTCTGATTGATTATATTTTTTTATTGATTTACCAATGTATAGGGAATACGAAGAAAGAAATACCATTACATATTGTGCCATGGAATAAATATTAGAGATATCATTTTTAAACATTATTTTAGGAAAATAAAAACTCTAGTTGTTAAGTATTAAATTTTTTTTGAAATCATAAATCAAAGATAAAAAATTTGTAAATTAGTAAACCCTAGGTAAACTTAGGGTTTGAAGACCTAAGGTCAGATTCACCAAATGTTAATTCTAAATTGGTATATGTGGGACAAGGTTAATAATATAGAAATAGTTCAATAATTAGGGTGATAAACTAATTTTAGTAGACCAATTAATTGCAAATTTAGATAAACAAATATTTTGAATTATAATACTAAAATATACTAAATATAAAAGTACCAAATTTTAAATATATTCAATTTATTTCACTACCATAAATAAATGATATTTATCTAGGTTTGTAATACATAAGTAGATTTGGATTGGAAATAAGTGGAAAGTATACATGATTAGTATTCTAAATTAGTCATCAAATTCTAAAAATTATACTTTTGTAGATCTGGACACTACCATCAACACTAGTGTTTGGCTATTACATAGGTGTCCAATATGGAATAATGACAAGATATTGATGTAACCAATTTTGTTATAGGTTTTATGTCACCTTTTTATTGATATATTTATATTTGGGGTACAAGTTTTTTCTCTTTAGTAATTAATCAAAACCCTATCTCTTCACGCTTGGTTATTGAGCTCATAGTATCGAGATAACCTTAATGAACCTTTGACATTAATAACCACCTACATATCCAATTCTACAAGGATGGCCTTAGAATTATGGTTTTTCCCACTATGTATAGGAATGTGTGTGCATAAAGGTGAAATATACTATATCGAGATGGATGCATTGATCTAGCTTATAAATTGACAAATATCACTCATGGTCTTCACTATTAATGTTTCATACCTTTTTTATGACTACTTATATGATTGATAAAGAAATAAGAATGAATATGGAATAATAGACTAGTTGTGTGATTGATTGAATGAGCTTTTTTAGGTCTTGTTTGGTATTTTTTACATACATAATAAAAAGAGTTGTACTTTTAATTATACTACATATTTTTATAATATTTCATAATATGGTTAAGTAAGAAAATTAGACCCACCCATATGTTTCAAAACATTTTTAATTTGGATGACTTTGGTAAGTAGAAACTAGATAATGATCTAGACACTATCATTCACAGTAGTGTCCCTCTATGATAGGTAGTTTCTAGAAGGATATAAAACAAGTATGGATCTAAAAATCACAATGAAGGATGTTTATAAGATTTTATCTTGATTTTTAGTGTAAGATAATTGGGTCATCAAAATTATATGTATTAGACTAAGAGATAAGAATTTAGGCATAGTGAGATGGTGAATGTGATCATTTCAGTAGCAAGGAGGTATATAACTGAAGGGTAGAGAATTTATTTATATTTGTTAAGTGTAAAAAACTAAGATGATATAAATATTCAATTTTAGTATCTACATCACTACCCTAAAGGCTTGATATGTGTTGTCCCCAGAGTCTGTCACTCATTTTTGGGACAACACATGAACTATTTTTGGTCCTACAAGCCAAAAATTCTCTCTTCCCTTCTTAAAAATTGTTTTGAGCCTTCAAATTCTCTATTTTTCAAACTTTTTCAACTAAGGGACTGTTGGGGGATCAAACCAACAATAGATTACACTTGTGAAAGCAATAAACGTGGAAATAAATCAGATAGATAAGTAACTGAAATGATAAATAGCACAGAACAAGATATACAAGAAAACACCCTGAAAACTTGTATTGAAACTCTTTACAATAGGAATACAATGAAGAAACTTCGTTCTTCCACACCTCTCTCAGATGCACACAAGATCTCTCACTAAATCTCTATTCCTCAAGAGCTCTCTCTCATGTACACTCAAATCCAACAACCTGGATTGATGCAACTCTGTATTGTCCTTCAAACATTCACAATGTTCTACTATTACAGTTCTACACTTCAACTCTTACAATTCTAAGCTAAGAAGATCTTTCCTACATATAGAAATAGGAAACTTGAGCATGCTCTTACAACAAACAGTTAAGCCTCTTGAACAAGGGCTCTAAAAATAATATTGCTAATAATAGAGACGCAAGCTTGAGTTCACGACTCAAACTCATCATGCAAACACTCGCTGCTGTCCACGGAAATAGCTTTCTAGACACGCAGGTAACCGATGTCGGTTCCTGCTTGTTCGCCTGTGACCGTCATCGGCCGACCCTATTGCCGACATCGGCGCCTGTGCAACTGCTACTGACCGATGTCGGTCTCTCCTGACCGACGCCGGCGTCTATGTAGACCCGAACCTATTTTAGTATGCTCCTTGGTGAAGCTTTTAGCTCCACACCCTATCAATCTCCCACTTGGAGATAAACCAGCTGCACCAACCTGTACAGCAACATCTTCTAGCTCCTCCATCTTTAACTCAATCATGAAGACCAATAGAAGTTGAATGAAGATTCAACTTCTCCTTCGTAACCGGCTTTGTTAGCATATCAGCAGGATTCTTGTCTGTATGGATCTTCTCCAGCTTCAACTCACCATCTTCCAATACCTACTGTATGAAGTGGTACCTTGGCTATATGTGCTTGGTTCTTGAATGAAAGGCTGAGTTCTTGGCCAAATGGATTGCACTCTGACTGTCACTGTACAATCTGCAACTCCCATGCTCCCTTCCAAGCTCTTCCATGAACCGTGTCATCCATATCATCTCCTTGATAGCTTCTGTAGCTGCAATATACTCTGCTTCTGTAGTTGACAAGGCTACAACCTTCTGTAACTTAGATATCCAACTAACCGTTGTTCCACCTACAGTAAAAACATAACCTGTGGTGCTCCTCCTGCCATTAAATCCCCTGCCATATCTGAATCTACATAACCATGTAGAGAAGTATCTGAACCTCCATAGCACAAATGCTTGCTGCTGGTTCCTCTCAGATATCTAAGGATCCATTGAACTGCCTTCCAATGTTCCTTACCTGGATTGGCCATATACTTACTTACTACTCCCACTGCTTGGGCAATATCTGGTCTAGTACACACCATTGCATACATCAAACTCCCTACTGCGGAAGAATATGGAACCTTACTCATGTAATCTACCTCATCATGTGAATTGGGACATTGTTCTTTACTTAACTTAAAATGTCCAGCCATAGGTGTACTTACCGGTTTTGCATCCTGCATATTAAACCTCTCCAACACCTTGTTCACATAATCTTCTTGAGACAATATCAACCTGTGATTTTTCCTGTCTCTCCTAATACTCATGCCAAGGGTTTTCTTAGCTGCTTGCAAATCCTTCATAGCAAACGTTTGAGCTAACTTTTCCTTAAGCTCAGAGATATCCTGCATGTGAGACCCTGCAACCAGCATGTCATCTACATACAACAATAGAATAATGTATCTACCGTTATCAAATCTCTTTAAATACACACAATGGTCCGATTGACACCTACTGTAGCCATGCTCAGTCATGAACCTGTCAAATTTCAAGTACCATTGCCTTGGAGCTTGCTTGAGGCCATACAAGCTTTTCTTTAACCTGCACACAAACTTCTCCTTACCCTTGACCTCAAATCCTTCTGGCTGTTCCATATAAATTTCCTCATCCAAATATCCATGAAGAAATGCTATCTTAACATCTAGCTGCTCGAGATGCAAATCCTCAAAAGCAACTAAAGACAATACAACCCTTATAGAAGTCATCTTAACAACAGGAGAAAAAATTTCACCAAAGTCAATACCTGGCTTTTGTGCAAATCCTTTTACTACTAATCTGGCCTTATATCGCATCTATCCATCCTCACTTTCCTTCAACCTGTAGGTCCATCTGTTCTTCAGTGTTCTCTTACCAGCTGGCAATTCAACCAAATCCCATGTTTGGTTCTCTCTTAAGGACTCCATCTCCTCAACCATGCCACTCTCCCACTTACTCCTGGACTCCACCTGTAATGCTTCTTCAAAACTCTCTAGTTCTCCACCATCAGTTAGCAATAAATAATATAAGGAAGGAGAATATCTAATTGGAGGCTTACTTACCCTTTCAGACCTCCTGATGGGTGTCTTGGACTCGTTCTCAACACGTTGTCCACCCAAATTTTCTGACAGTGACCGACCTCGGCCACCTGTAGACCTGTTACTGACTGACACCAGTTCTTCTTGGCTGACGTCAGTGCCTGGTCTGCCGATGTCGGTCTCTGTATGACCGACATCAGTTTCTGAACTGTCGATGTCGGTCTCTGTGTTTTCCTGCAAGTGATTATTTCTTTTTCCCGCGAGCTCATTTTGGACTATAACTTCATCCAATTCTCCATTGCTCTGCCCAGATTGATCCAGCTTCCTTATCTGATCATTGTACATCACTCTTTCATTGAAAACAACATCACGACTCCTAATTACCTTGTTAGTTCCTAGATTCCAAAATCTGAAACCAAAATCATCTGAGCCATAGCCTATAAACGTGCACCTCATAGACTTAGGATCAAGCTTCTTTCTATTTTCCTTATCTATATGCACAAAGGCTTCACTACCAAAAACTTTGAGATATGAGAGATCTACCTTTTTACCTGTCCATGCCTCTTCTGGAATTCCACCATCCAGAGCTGTAGAGGGTCCTCTGTTAATTAGGTACACTGTGGTGTCAACTGCTTCTGCCCAAAACTCTAAGGGCAACCCTGCGTGCAATCTCATACATCTTACACGCTCCATGATAGTTCTGTTCATCCTTTTAGCAATACCATTCTGCTGAGGTGTCCTTGGAACCGTCCTTTGCCTACAGATTCCGTGTGTATAACAATACAGTTTGAACTTAAGACTGCAGAACTCACCGCCATTATCAGATCTCAGGCACTTTAATTTTCTGCCTATTTCATTCTCAACCATAGCCTTCCAAAACTTAAAAGTCTCAAAAACATCAGATTTCTTTTTAATACAGTAGATCCATACCTTTCTTGTGGTGTCATCTATGAATGTAACATAGTACCGTGATCCGCCAATAGAGGCTACCTGAGCTGGTCCCACACGTCTGTGTGAACAAGCTGTAACTTCTGCCTTTTCTTAGTAGACCCAGTCTTGAGAAAACTAACCCTTTTCTATTTTCCAAATACACAATGCTCACAAAATTCTAGATCCATACTTTTCAAATCTGAAAGCATACCTTTAGACTTAAGAATTGACATCCCCTTCTCACTCATGTGGCCAAGCCTTGAGTGCCACAATTTACAATCCACACCTGAAGTAGATAAAACTGAAGGAGATTTGTTAGTAACACAATTACACAAATAGAGAGTACCTTCTCTCTTACCTCTGGCCATAACTAGTGCACCTTTGGTCACCTTCCAAGAATCTGCTGTGAGAGTTACTGTACAACCCTCGTCACCTAGCTTACCTGCAGAAATCAAGTTTCTCTTCAAACTAGGAACATGCATCACATCTCTCAACACCCATGTGTTGCCATTCTGCATTTTCAGCTGCACTTTACCTTTGCCAGTTATCTTACAAGGCTCATCATCCCCTAAGTACACTATTCCAAAATCTCCATGGATATAGTCACTGAAATACTCTCTATTAGGGGTAGCATGGAAAGATGCACCAGAATCTAATACCCAAGATTCTATGTTATTATGCAAAGAGAAAATTAAAGCATCCTGTGCAATACTTGCAACCTTGGCTTCTTCCTTTCCTTCGTGCTGGTTGTCCTCCTTAGGCTTTGACCAACAATCCCTGCTTATGTGCCCCATCTTTCCACAGTTCCAGCATTGTGGCTTCCTGCCATTTCTGGATTTGGATCTTCCTCTCACCTTAGACTTAGATCTTGATCTCCTCTTGCTCTTTTATTTTTGCCTTCCCCTGCTCTCAAAATTTAAAGCATTCCCAGATGTCTCTTCTGTGCTTTTCCTGCGTATTTCCTCATTCAAGATAACACTAACAACATCCTCTACTTTCAAAATATTTGATGCAGATGCAGTATTAGAAATTGCCATTACTAAGCCATGCCAGCTTTTAGGCAAAGAACATAATATCAAAAGAGCTTTTATTTCATCTTCAAATACAATATTGACAGAACTTAACTGATTAACAATTCCATTGAAATCATTCAGATGAGTAGAAACAGATCCACCTTCATTCATATGCAAATTAAATAACTGCTTCATAAGATATAACTTATTTGAATCTGAGAGTTTTTCATACATATTTGCTAACGTAGTCATCAACTCTACCGTTGTTTTTGCCTCTGACAAATTAGATATCACAATGGAGGCCAGACTCAGTCTTATAGACCCAAGAGCCTTTCTGTCAAGAACTTCCCATTCTTCATCCTCCATGTCCTTGGGCTTCTTTGCTATCCCACCTAACGGTAAGAAGAGATCTTTCTGATACAGATAGTCCTCTATCTGCATTCTCCAATGTTGGTAGTTCTTGCCATTAAACTTTTCCATTCTCAGCTTACTTTCTTCTGCCATTGCTTCTCCCACTCAAATAGAAATTCCTGCAGAGACACCTATGAGCAACCTGTAACCTGTAACCTGTAACCTGTAACCTGTAACCAAGGCTCTGATACCACTTGTTGGGGGATCAAACCAACAATAGATTACACTTGTGAAAGCAATAAACGTGGAAATAAATCAGATAGATAAGTAACTGAAATGATAAATAGCACAGAACAAGATATACAAGAAAACACCCTAAAAACTTGTATTGAAACTCTTTACAATAGGAATACAATGAAGAAACTTCATTCTTCCACACCTCTCTCAAATGCACACAAGATCTCTCACTAGATCTCTATTCCTCAAGAGCTCTCTCTCAAGTACACTCAAATCCAACAACCTGGATTGATGCAACTCTGTACTGTCCTTCAAACATTCACAATGTTCTACTATTACAGTTCTACACTTCAACTCTTACAATTCTAAGCTTAGAAGATCTTTCCTACATATAGAAATAGGAAACTTGAGCATGCTCTTACAACAAACAGTTAAGCCTCTTGAACAAGGGCTCTAAAAATAATATTGCTAATAATAGAAACGCAAGATTGAGTTCACGACTCAAACTTATCATGCAAACACTTGCTGCTGTCCACGAAAATAGCTTTCTGGACACACAGGTAACCGACATCGGTTCCTACCTATTCGCCTGTGACCGTCGTCAGCCGACCCTATTGCCGACGTCGGTGCCTCTGCAACTGCTACTGACCGACGTCGGTCTCTCCTGACCGACGCCGACGTCTGTGTAGACCCGAACCTATTTTAGTATGCTCCTTGGTGAAGCTTTTAGCTCCACACCCTAACAGGGACTCTGTAGATACATTTCTATGGACTCTGTAGGCTCAATTCTATGGACTCCATGGGCTTATTTCTACATACTCTATAGATACATTTCTATGGACTCGGTAGGAAGGAAACTATAGACTCTGCAGATAGGTTTCTATGGACTCTTTCAAGGCTTGAGAGACTTAGAGAAATCTATGGCCTTTACAGGCCCAAATCTATGGACTCTGCAAGCCCATTTCTACGGACTCTACAAGCCCAATTTTATGGACTCAATTCTACGGACTCATTTGTATGAACTCAATTCTATAGACTTCATAGGTTGATTTTTGTAGACTCTATAGACTCAATTCTATGGACTCAGTTTCACGAACTCTATAGGCTTGAAAACTATGGACTCATTTCTATGGACTCTGTAGGAAGGGTTCTATGGACTTGTTTCTACGGACTGGGAGCTACAGACTCTATGGGTTAGTTTCTTAGTTCTATGGACTAGGAACTACAGACTCCACAGACCCATTTCTATGAAATCTATAGGAAAGAAATGAGTTTTCAACACTTAGGTGATTTCAATTAGTTGGTTTAATCCCAGAGCTTGAAGGACAAGTGCCCTTGCGGAGGGCACTTGGGAGCCAAAATGGACCATTAAAAAAATCTGAAAGGCAATCTTGGAGATCAAACAACCCTTGCAGAGGGTAGGCAATGAGAAAAATGGACCATTTCAAAGGCTGAAAGGGTAAGAATACCTTTGGAAAGATTTTTTGTGGCAAAAATGCTAAGGCAATTCCTTAAGACTTTTGTCTAAGGGAATTAGCTCAATCGAAGGGAAAGCTGACTGAAAGCCTGATGGGAAGTGAAAGTAAGTGGGAAAGAAACACAAGGGAAGATTTCCTTTGGACAAAATGTCTGAAGGAATTGGAGCTCAAAGGAATTAGAGCTTGAAGGCTACCTGATGAAGCTTGAAGACTGACCAAAGGACCCCAAAGGGCAAGTACCCTTGTGGGGGGCTCTCACCAAGTAAAATAGACCTTTCCCAAGACCTCAAAGGGATTCCTCCCCTTCAAGAAGGATCAAACAACAAAGTCAAAGGAATTTCCAAGGAGGTTAATGGCCCTATAGACATCAAAGTTGAGCATCATGAAATAGCCATTGGGATCTAGACATTCGGTGACATCCCCACAACCATCAAATTTAGGGCAATAAACTAGCCATTATATCTCAAACAATGATAGGCCCGAAGATGTCAAATTCATGGTAATGAAATAGCTATTGATCTTTAAAGGCTTGAGTGCAGACCTAAATGCATTTAAAGGCCTTAAGGCCAAAGGGAAGAATCGATGAGAGGAGCTGAAAGAGCCAGTAGTAAGGCTGGAAAAGATAGCCTGAGGGCTCAAATCACAATAAAAAGAGGGAAATGCAAAAATATCTATGTAGAAGTTATTCTAGTAGGTGGAATAGTCCACCAAGTAGATATTTTGGCTTACAAACATTGAAGTCATAGCTTGTTTGTCCCCCTTAGAGTAAAGGCAAAGTGGACAGCTGCATAGATACCAGGGGATAGACTAGATGATCTAGACCCAAGAGAAGACATTTGAGATGAGTTAACATGCCACAGTCAAGGTAGCTACCCTATTCTAGCATGGTCCTTTGACAAAATTGAAGATGCATTCAAAGCATTAAATGCAACATGGGTCACTCTATGGAACAAAGTACCAAGCCTTTCTTGGCTACTATATATTTTAAATCTCTTGGTTTCACAGAGGGGATATTTTTAGTTAATAAAAGTAAAACTCTACCAAAATTGAGAGGCTATCACTGAGACTTTGAGCTCAAGTTGTTGATCATATTTATTCATTTGAATGAGAAAGCAAATTACTTTCAGACTTTTTGTTGTCATGGCTTGTTGCATTTAAGAGATTATTCTTATGTCTATCTTCTAAATGCATTCTTATTCAGTTAATGAAATAAGCAGAACTAGTGGAAATAATCAGGGAGGTGTCCTAAAGCCAACTATGGGAAGACTTTGTACTATCTACAATTTCTTTTAGTGTGTTTGTTTATTTTATATTTTCTATGTAAAGGACCATGGGATGACTTTGTGCCCTCATTGTCCTTCACATTTCACTCTTTGCGTAGTTGAAGTGGAGACTTTGTGCTACACTTCATTCTACTGGTTATTGCATCTTGTTACCAGTTACTTGTCACTACTTGAAAGAACTCATGTTATTTGCTACAAGACCACTTCTAAAAGAAGAGACTTCAATTTCTTCACCAAGATTTCTCCTTTGTTTGTGAGCATCATCTCAAAAAGAAGAGAGATGGATGGTGTTTCCCTACCCCTGAGTGTTATTTTTTACATATATCTATAATATATAGCCCCCTCATACTTATAGGGAACCTCCCCTTGATGAGAGGAGAGATTTTTCCCCTTTTTATGTGGTAAACCTACACACTTGGCCAACTAATCTCCCTTGTTGTGGTTGAACAGACCTATTTTGCTCATCAGTTAGCTAGTGACAAAATATTCACCCAATAGTTGTTTGGTGACTCTACTGGGGAAGAACAAGTAGTTTGAAACCTCAAGCTTCAAGCTAAAGTAGGACCAATTATTTTCCATTTTTATCATACAATATAGCAATTCCACACTATACAAGAATCCAAAGAACCTAATGTGTTATTGACCCAATTTTTGAGTTGGTGTAGCAAGGAAAGTTTGATTTGTTTCCTCCACAACTTCAAGCTCAATGATCCAAGAGTGTTCCTCCTACCCATACCAGGTCACCAATACAAGGTAAAACTTCTTTTTTTGCTATCAGTAGAGCTTTGCCTATACATAATCCACCCAAATTTATTATCCCCACTTTCTATAATCTAATCATGGTAGTTTAAGGCCCCTGGGGTAACTCTTTTGGCCCATTAAATTTAACTCCACCCCTAAATGAGATTCCATGTAGTTTAAGGAAGAATTTCCCCAAATTCTTTGGTGATGGGAGAGTTCACCTTGATGAACACATTACATCCTTTAGCATAGCCTATGGTGTGATAGGCATGGAATTTGAGGATGTGGCAGTCATGTTTTTTATAGAAACATTGCAAGGTGCTGCTATAGACTAGTTTTACCACCTGCAGGCTTAGTCAGTAACTGATTGGAACACTCTTAAAGTTAAATTTGAAGCAAGGCTCAATCTTGTAGAAGATGCACATGCCCTGCTAGCCCAACTCACATAGATGAAGAAAGAACCTCATGAACCTATGAGGGATTTCATTGCCAAGTTTGACAAGCTGAGGAATCAAATTACTACAATTGCTCAGCCTACACCTGAGAACCTAAAATGTTTCTTCATCAACTCATAGCTACCTAAAATGAGTTTTCTATTGAGACATGCTAGCCACATATACGTTGATGCTACTCAGGACTTGGCTACTGAAGTGGAAGATGACCTTATCTTGGTAAGAAAGATAAGGAGAGATCCTAATAGAGGAAAATCTTATTCATCTTCAAAATACTCTCCTACAGGCACCACTAATCCAATGGTGCAAAAATTGGTGAATGAGTTACTTGCTCTCAGAAAGAAAATGGCACAAGGGATGTCATCTACCCCTTTGTATAGAGATATACCAAGGAGGACATTCCCTAATCAGGCATACCAAGGTAATGCTACCAAAAATCAAGGGTAGCCAAATCATCTTCCTCCCATTTAGGGAAAATTGGCCATTGAAGCACCTCCAACCAATTCATCACTTGGATATCTTGAATCAAAATCAGATTTCTCCTTCCAACCTAAATTAAATCAAGAAGATGATGCTAATATCTTCATAGAGAGAGAAGAAGAGTTAGCTAGGGACTCTAACATTGGTTTCCTGAATTACCAGGATGAACCTAGAAGTGAAGGTAAAGCAATTGAGGGAGCATACATTATTTTCACCCGATCCAAGAACCAGTCAACCCAACAAGCTGATAAGGAAAAGATAGAAGAGCCACCTCAACCTACAATTTCAATTTCCAAATGAGGAACTTCTCTACCTTTCTAGCCCAAGGACCTATTGATTGCTAAAAAGGTAAGTACTCCAAATATGCCTTCACCTTCAACTTCAAATTCACAGATCAGTCCTCAATCTAAGAACTAGAAGAATGAACTCCCTTCCCCTCTTCATAATTCATTTTAGACATTTGATATAATTGACCATGTCAAGAAAACTAATATTCAAATGTCTGAATTAGAATTTTTGTAATCCAACCCTGAGCAGTTGGATAAGTTAGTGGAATGTGTGAAGAATAAAACCATCCCTACAGAACAAAATGTTAAGAAGGTAACTCATGATCCCCTAAGGAACATGTCCATCCCAAACAATCTTGTCATTACTCCTCCTACTACCCCTATGAAAATAGAGCCTTTTTATGTTTCCCTATTGATAAATGATCACAAGTTGAGTAATTGCATCATTGATTCTAGAGCTTTAGACAATGTCATGCCTACCAAAGTTGTAGAATCTCTTGGTCTCACACTATCCAAAATATTTGGTAGATGTTTTTCCATGGAGAACAAATAAGTGCCACTACTGGGACAAATCAAGGATGCCTAATTTGCATTTGCCACCTTTCCAAAAAAGAGAATCAAGATGATAGTCCTGGTGGCTAACATCCTAGCCTCATACAACATCTTTCATGGATGAAATTTTTGCAAGGATGTTGGAGGAGAATTGAGCATGGCCTTGTCAAAGGTGAGGATCCCTATTGAGGGCATCATGAAGAGGTTACTCCATGAAAAGGAGGTAAAATATGTTGTCACTCAGACATTAGTGCTTAAAGCTCAAATTTTATTTGAGTCTTCAGGAAGGGGTAATTATTTTCTATCTACTGAAGATGTTCTAGTTACAGTAGATAAAAATATTGTAGGTGGTGATCCCAAAATTGATTTGAATAAGACATCAAAAGAATTGGTATGGTGTAATACAGATGAAATAGGATCTTCCCTCTTTGATAAAGACAAATGTGATAGAAGATCAGTTTTTGATGATGTTTGGATCCTAGAATTTGATGGCAGCAATTCTTCTACTAGTGTTGGAGTTAGGACTGTGTTGATATCTCCTAAAGGAGATATTTTTCCTTCTTCATACAAGTTGTAGTTCAGCAACACCAAAAACACTATCGAGTATGAATCTTTATTACTAAGGTTGAAGGCTGCTCAAGACAGAGATTTCAAGCTCCTTCATGCTAAAGGAGACGCTGAGCTAATGGTTTGTCAAGTGAGGAACCTGTGTCAAACCAAGAATAAAATATTACACCACTATTGCAATCTAGTGTGGGACTATATTAAAAGTTTTGATGCTTTCAATATATTTATAGTACCTAGGGAGCTTCACAATCATGCAAATATATTAGCTATCCTTGCAACCTTCATGGTTCCTCACCTCAATTTCAAAGATAATAGGTACACTATCATATTAGTCTTTTGACCAAGTGTGCCTGACAATGCCAATCATTGGCAGGAGTTTGATACTAATAATCAAATCATATGTTAGACTAAACTAGAAGAGCGACAAGTTATGGTAGTATACCATACTACTACATGCCAAAGTTAGGAAAAGGAAATCTTCACCAAGAGAGCAAAGATTTATGGTTTTCATATTGGAGACCACACCTTCCCATGGGGCAAAAAATGAAAACCAAAAAGAGTGCACAAAAAATGTGATTCCTAGTGGAGAGTTCCATTCACCCATCACCAATTCTGGGGAGAAAATGGTTTCTTATTAGTTTATCAGAATGACATGCCCTCTTCTTTGCCTCATAATGGGTAGCATCTGAAGCACTTTAATTCTTCAAGTATCAGATAAGATCACCTATACATATGTATATTTGTATAGTCTTTAGTTATATTTTGTGCTTTTCCTTTTCATTTTCATTTTTGGTGCCTTGCTTTCTTTTTGGTTAGCACTACTCCATATCCCAATGACACACTTCAAGGCACTAGAGATTCTAGTTTCTACTCCCCTCAATTGCTTCAAAAATTTAACTGAGGGAAGTTCCCCAATTGGGGCCAGCTATTGTCCCCAGAGTCTATCACTCATTTTTGGGACAACACATGAAATATTTTTAGTCCTACACGCCAAAAATTCTCTCTTCCCCTCTTAAAATTTTTTTTAGCCTTCAAATTTTCTATTTTTCAAACTTTTTCAGCTAAGGGACTCTGCAGATACATTTCTATGGACTCCGCAGGCTCAATTCTATGGTCTCCACAGGGTTATTTCTACAGGAAAGAAACTATGGACTCTATAGATAAGTTTATATAGACACTATAGGTTGGATTCTATGACTCTTTCAAGGCTTGAGAGACTTAGAGAAATATATAGACTCTGTAGGCCCATTTTTATGAACTCTACAGGCCCAGTTCTATGGACTCAGGTCTACAGACTCATTTCTATGGACTTAGTTCTATGGACTTCGCAAGTTGATTTTTATGGACTCTACAAACTCAATTCTATGGAATCAATTCTATGGAGTCTGTAGGCTTGAAAACTATGGACTCATTTCTACATACTCTACAAGAAGGGTTCTACAGACTTGTTTCTACAGATTGGGAACTACAGACTCTATAGGTTAGTTTCTTGGTTCTATGGACTGAGAACTATGGACTCCACAGACCCATTTATATGAACTCTATAGGAAAGAAATGAGTTCTCAACACTTAGGTGATTTCAATCAATCAGTTCAATCCTAGAGCCTAGAGGACAAGTGCCCTTGCAGAGGGCACTTGGGAGCCAAAATGGACTGTTGTAAAAATTTGGAAGGCAATCTTCAAGATCAAACAGCGCTTGCAGAGGGTAGGTGATGAGCAAAATGGATCGTTTCAAAGGATGAAACCATAAGAATTCCTTTAGAAAGATTTTCTATGGCATAAATGCTAAGGCAATTCCTTTGGACAAAAATTTTGAAGGAATTCCTTCAGACTTTTGTCCGAGGGAATTAGCCCAATCAAAGGGAAAGCCGACTAAAAGCCCAATGGGAAGTGAAAGCAAGCAGGAAAGAAATGTGAGGGAAGATTTCCTTCAAACATTTTGTCTAAAGGAATTGGATCCCAAATGAATTAGAGCCTGAAGGCCACCTGATGAAGCTTGAAGACCACCCGAAGGACCCCAAAAGGTAGGTACCCTTGCAAGGGGCTCTCATCAAGCAAAATAGACATTTCCCAAGACCTTGAAGGGATTCCTCCCCTTCAAGAAGGATCAAACAACAAAGCTAAATGAATTTCCAAGGAGGTTGATAGGCTTGCAGATGTCAAAGTTTAGCATCACAAACTAGCTGTTGGGATCCAGATGTCTGGTGACGTCCCCATAGCCATCAAATTTAGGTCAATAAACTAGTTATTGGCTTTCAAATGATGATGGGCCTAAAGATGTCAAATTTATTGTAATGAAATAGTCATTGATCTTTAAAGGCTTGAGTACATACCTGAATGCATTTAAAGACCTTAAGGTCAAAGGGAAGAACTGCTAAGAGAAGGAGCCAAAAGAGCCAGTAGCAATGCCAAAAAAGATAGCTCAAGGGCTCAAATCACAGTAAAAAGAGGGAAATTCCAAAATATCTTCGTAGAAGTTAATCCAGTAGGTGGAACAGGCCACCATGTATATATTTTGGCTTACAAACATTAAAGGCACAACTTGTTTGTCCCCCTTAGAGTAAAGGCAAAGTGGATAGTTATGTAGATATTAGGGGACAGACTAGATGATCTAGACCCAGGAGAAGACATTTGAGATGAGGTAACATGCCACAGTCAAGGCAGTCACCCTGTTCCAGCATCATCCTTTGACAAAACTGAAGATGCATTCAAAGAATTGAATCCAACATGGGTCACTCCATGGAATAAAGCACCAAGCCTTTCTTGGCTACCATATATTGTAAATCTCTTGGTTTCATAGAGGAGATCTTTTTGGTTAATAGAAGAAAAACTCTACCAAAATTGAGAGGCTATCACTGAGACTTTGAGCTCAGGTTATTGATCATATTTCTTTATTTGAATGAGAAAGCAAGTTACTTTCAAACTTTATGTTGTCAAGGCTTGTGTAATTTGGGAGATTGTTCTTATGTATGTCTTCTAAATGCATTCTTATTCAGTTAATGAAATAAGTAGAACTAGTGGAAGTAATCAGGAAGGTGTCCTGAAGCCAACTATGGGAAGACTTTGTGCTATCTGCAATTGCCTTTAGTGTGTTTGTCTATTTTTTGTTTTTTATGTAAAGGACTTTGGGATGACTTTGTGCCCTCATTGTCCTTCGTATTTCACTCTTTGGGAAGCTGAAGTGGAGACTTTGTGCTACACTTCATTCTATTGATTACTGCATCCTGTTACTAGTTACTTGTCACTACCTAAAAGAACTCCTACTGTTTGCTGCAAGACCACTTTGGAAAGAAGAGAAGTGCCTTCAGTGTCTTCACTAGGATTTCTCCTTTGTTGGTGAGCATCATCTCTGAAAGAAGAGAGATGGATGGTGTTGCCCTACCCCTGAGTGTTTTTTCTGCATATATCTATAGTATATAGCCCCCTCATACTTATAGGGAACCTCCCCTTGATGAGAGGAGAGATTTGTCCCCTTTTGATGTGGTAAACCTACACACTTGGATGAACAATCTCCCTTGCTATGGTTGATCAGACCTATTTTGCTCATCAGTTAGCTGGTAACAAAATATTCACCCAACAATATGAATGGACTAGGTTATTCATGTATTAGATTTTGATTTTTACATATAATAATTATTTTTTATTTTTGTGATTAAGAATAATGTGGATAAGAGGAGGTATGTTTTATAAGCTGATGGATTATTCATGAATTCAATTTTGATTTTTATGTCAATAAAATTAGGAGATGATTAGGGTCGTTTGTGAATTTGATGGACTATTCTTGAATATGAATTTTTATTTTTCTGTAGCTAATGATATAGAGAGAGGGAAGTTTAATTGATAAATTGATGTATTATTCATGATTCAAATTTTTATTTTTATGTCTAGAATTATATAAAGAGAGGGAAGTTCATTTGAGAACTTGACAGATATTGTTCATGAAATGGACTTTAATGGATTTTTCAATGATGATATGGAAAGAGGGGCTTTCACTTTTGAACATTGGAAAAATTATTTATGAAGTGGATTTTCATTTTTATGTTGAGAATGATATGGAAGGAGGGAAGTTTTTTGGAGATCTTTAGGGAATAAATCAAATACATATGCCCTTTTAATTCTTGGGATGTATTAAATAAGGGATAAGAGATTCAATATAAGATTGAGATATCCCTAGTGCCTAAAGGTTTGAGACTAAAGTGAGGGGTTCTTTATGTATTAAATTTTTATTTTTATGTTGACAATGATATAGAGAGAGACAGAGAGAGATATCTAAATGAGAACTTATGTGAAGTAATTTAATACATAAATTCATTGATTAAATAGAAGTTATATGTGTATTTGATCTTGAATTTTAGTTTGAAGACACTAAAATGGTTGGTGATGTTAGCACTTGTAGACACCTAAAAATTTCCCTTGGGAATTTATTAGTCATAAAATTTCATTTATGTCAGCTACCCATGAGTTTTTTGCTTATTGGTCCATATTAGGCCTAAAACATGTTTTCCTCATATTTTATTATCTTGTCACATTTTTTATCTCTCCTCTTCCCTTTATTCCTTTATTTTTCATATTATTACCAGAAATGTAAATTGTACTTTTTACAATGTATCTTCATTTTTTCTTGTTAAGGTCCCTTGAGGGTTTGTGGTCCCATTTTGTCTGCTTTTTTGTGCATTGTTTGATGGCTTGTGTGTCAGTAGGGTCATAATTTAAGATTGAGGTGTATAAATTCATAGTAATAATTTGAGTTTGAGTTGTATAAATGAAAAAGTTAATTATTGTATTTAAGACATAAATGAATGATGGAGTATAAACAATCAATGCAAGCAAATACAGAAAGCAATCAATAGTCTAAGGAAATATTAAGAGAGTTACCACTACATTGTAGAATAAATCAAACATTCATTATGGCACTAAAAATCATAATAGATAGGCATTGATTAACATTGGATATCATGGTTGAGTTGCATTTTACTTGCCATGATTTTTTTATATTATATACTATCGAGGGCCCTGATAATTAAGTAGTTGATGCTTAAAACCACTTTTAACCTTGAGCAAGGGACCCAAAACAAATCTTATTTTTCTTATCTTCTACAATTTTAACACCCCTATTAGGATTTAAATAATAGGATTAATTTATTGTAGATTGATATAAAAATAAGAAAGGTAATCAAGGTTTTTACATCCCCAGATCTAGCAAATGTGTTCATAAAATCAAAATATCAATAGTATATTTTCAGGAATATGTGAAAATTTCACTTTTTGTGTTTTTTTATGTAGCCAAGGTTGTGTCAATAATTTTATGTCACAAAATATAAAATTTATAGAGAATATAAACTCTAATTTTGGAGGATTTGCCTTTAGTGACACAAGGTGTTGAAGAAACATATTTTTTAAAAGGCACATATTTTGACACATGATTCTGTTTGAGCCCTTATTTAAAAAAATGAATATCTTGAAGATATTCCTATAGTCATAATCCACACTAGACCCTTATATATATCATTGTCTAGTGTGGCTTATGACTATAGGAATCTCTTTGATATATATATATATATATATATATATATATATATATGTTCTAATGGATTTTTTTAAACAGATCGAATGAGTCCTATGTCAGAAGATATTCCTATAGTCCTAAGCCACACTAGCCATTATATATATGTATACATATATAAATACAAACATACATACATACATACATACATACATACATACATACATAATGCCCTAAACATAATCATATAAAGCCATAAAATCATAATGTTTATTTTCTTAAAACTTCACAACATCTATTTTGTAATTAGATGTGAACCTATAATTGCATGTCACCCCTAGGTTTGTTTTAGATATGTATAAGAGTAAGGGATACCTATTTTTACCATTTGAGCTTGCACACAAAAGTTACTAAAACTAAATTTTTTTAACACTATTAAAATATAAAATTTAGTTAACTCTAAGATTGGTTTTTCATTTATTAGCATATTTGTTGTGCATGATGACTCTATCAATGGGTTATGGATGAATAAAATATTATACAATTTTTTACAAGAATAATGAATAATTAGTGTTCTTTTTTACTATTCAATCATTATTCTTTGTAATGTTATTCTACCTTGATATTGTTATATACCTAAACCCAACACATGTTACATCAATGTTAAGGCTAGGAATGAGAAATTATGTTTTTGACCCAATTTATTTGGTTTTTAACTCTAAAATAATTATTACATTTTAGTTTATTTAATAAATTGTATTTTTTACATTACAAACCTAATTACATTTTGAATTATATTAAGATTTAATATTTAACTACAATTCATAATTAATATTTAAGAGTATCATATGGGTTAGAGGGCCTTTTCTTGGCAACTTTTGATCTCTACATTTATTTATGAAACTAATTTATTTTATAGAACAATTTTTGACAAAATTTTGTCTCTTAAAATAATAAAATCCCTACAAAGAGGAACAATAAGATTTTTTAGTATTGTAAATGTCCAAAATTCTATGATTGTTATGTTTAAATTATTCTAGTGGATCAACTATAATCTAGTTGGCATGTATTAGTCTTATCATGTTAGTAAAAATAATAATGTTTTTTATTGAAAAATTTATCTATAACATATTATATAACCATATAATTTTGAATTCATTTAAAAAAATGAAACTAACCTATATAACCTTATATGGATTGTGTTTCAATAATCTCAATTATATTACTGAATATTGAAGCACATTATCTAAATATGCGATGTGGTGTACTCATACTTGATAATTTCTATGTGGAATAATAAACTAGATATAAATTTAAATATATTGTAATTCCCAATTAGAATTTATATTGGATTCAAATAATTATCAATTGATTTATCTATATTTGATGTCTATTTACTCATTTATATTATTCTAGTAACTATTGTGTCTACATCAAATTCATGTTTTTTGTGTCCATAATGTCAATTAAATTATAGATTTTATAACATATAATATGGGAAGTGGTGTACTTATACTTGATTTACATGTGCACTCAAGTGGATCAATATTGAAATATCATGTCCATCTAAATTAGTCTATATGCAAAAAATATCATAGTAATATCAATTAACACACACATACCAAATGTTTATTTAATCATTATATTATATTTGGAAGTATCATGTATAAACCAAGATCATGATACTTATTGCATGAATCTCAATTATATTATTGGTTGGAGTAAATAGAGATCTAAGAAGTAGTGTACTTGTTATACTTAATAAGTTTCAAGTGCACTCAAGTAGATCAAGAATGAAATACCATGTCAATCCCAATTAGGCTCCATGAAGGATACATCTAGCATTATCCATTTATTAAAATGTACTAGATTTCTATCTCATCAATTCTATTAGTTTTGAAAGTACTATTTCTACAACAAGCTCATGGTTAATGTTTCAATAATCTCAGTCATATAATTAATTAAAGTACATTTAGATATGGGTGGTGGTGTACTTATATTTTACAAATAGAATGTGCACTCAAGTGTATAGATACTAAAATATCTTTTTTGTTTCAATCACTCCTTATGCCAGAGTCATTATAACATGATAAACTTAGATATGATAGCTTTGCAATGGACATGTAAACCACTACACTAATTAAACACATAGTAAATGGGAATTAAATATTTTATCGAAGGATATAAAATCATTGAATGTTCACCTTATTACATGATCTTGATAAAGTTCCACTATTTTTAACATGTATCCTGGGATTAGAAGTGTAAAAAGTATATTTTTATCAACATTTATTGTTAAATATCTATGATGGTATGAAAATGTTGGTATGAGTTATAATGTTAGGTGGAGTTTTACTCATTTGGATCCCCCATTTACTATAATAACCCATTTGATATAAAAAGACAAAGGGTAGTCAATGTATGTAAAGGCCTAATGCTCCTTTTACATTACTATCCTAAGTTACTTTAGCTAATTTTATTCCTTTTTCTTCTTACACATTTTCTGCAATAACATGTTTTATCTAAAGGGACATTAACTAGCCAAGGAAATTAAATAAAAACCCATCCTCATTTAATATTTTTATATTTCCAACTTTTATTTTATCTCATTCTCCATTCAATCTCCTCTTAGTTGAGGCTCTAACAAATCCAAATTTCCCTTTAACCTATAGTGCAGCTATACACACTATTCAATGTAGATTATATTTAAAATATTGGTAATGTCTCTCATACATAAATAATTCAAAACATAATATGTTTTTGTTATTCCTTAAACATATTTAAATTAGTTAAGGAATTGGAAAAATAATATTTTTTGTAATTTATTGATCAATGTTGATATTTTTATCAATATGTTATGTAATACTATTGGTAATTTAGATAAATTATTTGATCTCCTTTTTGGAATTTTTCGTATATTTTATATCATGTAAAAATTGTTGATTTTTATTAATGAAACATAGAAATTGAAATCTTGTTCCTTATAGTTTTTTTTTTTTTTTTTAAATGTGTTCTTATATTTTTTCTAGTGCCTTGAAAATATGGTAGATTTTTCTCTAAGTGACCTTAGTTGATAAAAAATAAAATGAAATAGTAATATCATGATATAAAAATAAGGAAAAGTATTCCATTGATGAATTTATCCCATGCTCTTTAATTAATGACAACTCAATGAAATAAGTTATTAAAAATGTCATTACAGGCATAAAAATTCATTTGCAACCTATTTTTAGAGCTTCCATAAAACCCCTAGGTTCTTTATTTTTCTAAATTAGGGATAAGGGGCCTGAAACACACAATCATGCTTTGAAGGTAAATTCAACTTTGTTTAGCAGTGTAGTCTTCTTGGTGTGTATTTTAGGATCTCTTTATCATGTTATAACTTCAAAATTGGTTATATTATGTGCCTTATCACCTCAAAATGGCTCTTCCTATTCTCTAGCAAGTCACTTGTAGGTGTGTTTTCACTGTATAGGTAGCAAGGAGAATTACAAGTAGTGCATATTGCCTTTAAGCTTCTTATGAGTTGAAAAAATTCATCCATACTTATAAATACATCTTTTAAATTCTAAAACACCTAAAAAAGTGTAAAAACCTTATTTTCAACATGAATTCTTCCTTCATAGCACCTGTAGGTGCAATTCCATGGCAGACTAAGTACAAGTGTGGATAATGTGCATTACATGGCCATTTTTATGAGTTATAGTCCTATATCAAGGGTTATAAATGGATAATTTACATTAAAATAAACCTTTATCAGCTCTAAACTTGGTTTTCAACATGCTTTGTCCTATGAGGGCACTTGTAGGTACATGTTTTCATGTATGCAGGCAGATAGTGAGTATGTTGCATGACTACCATAGCATTTTCTTCACTATTTAAAGGTTCACCTAACTATTTAATGTTATAATAGGATATAATAAATCTCTAAAACTTTAATCACACTTATAGAGATGTCTTTAGAACCTTTACAAGTCCTGACTTAGTCTGAAGAGTAGATGGGAGCTATTTGTGAGGTATTCATGATTGCATATATGATCAAGACATGTTATGAGACTAAACATATATAGACATGCTAATATATCCTTGAGACATATGGGACACAATATTAAAACTTCATGATACCTATACAGGAAACTAATGTTTTACAAACAAGAATAACTTTGATTGAGACTACACATAGTGGTACCTTCCTCTCAACAATGACTAACTTGCATATCGAAACACCATGAAACATTAAAATAAATATTTATATCTTAAGTATAAAACATCCTTTGGAGTTAACATCACCAAATTTTTCATATGGACTTCATGAAAATGGAGAAAAAAACCTATAGATTACATGAAACAATAAGCATACAAATGCAGTCAACTTCATGAAGATGGTTCAAAAATCATAGGCCACAATTTTTAAAAATATTGTAATGTAAATTAAGGTCTCTTATTTTATTATGACCTCCCAAAATAATTTTCCTTGAAACCTCTTGAGCTATCTATAATAAGCACAAACCTGAAGGTCACTTTTGTATGTCTAGAAATGTAAAGAAGAAGTAGAATGGTTTTGGCTTAAAAATGGAACATAAAAAGAAAATAAAATGTTGATATTAGTCTTAGGAATTTGAGTATGCCTTACATTATATTCTCCCATATGGCACATTTCCCCATGGGTCGTACAATTACCAAATGCTCCCTTTTTCAATTGGTTTTTTGAATTTTAATTAGACAACTTCAAATATTTTCATGTAACTAACATTAATAATAGGTAACCTGACCTATTCAACATTTTAAAGGATAAGAGACACATGTTCACCTTGGTAACCATGCCACTTGCACTTATGACCCTTAAAATCCCACTAAATGACTCAAAATGACAAATAAATCTATGAAACCATGACTAAGGATAAAAATGAATTAGATAACCTCAACTGAATCATAAAATATAATATGACAAAGACTTATACACCTATAACTTCTAAGAAACCAATTTTTTTACCTATAGGGTTCTGAATTTGACCTTATGTCAAATTTGGTCAATAAATTGGTGACTCTTAGGTATAGTATGCCTGGTATACTAAGGACTAATATAATTATCCTATCATGGTCCAAGGGAATCATCTTAAGTTTGAGATAAACAAGGATAACTTTGACCATTGACCATAATATTCACCAAGATAAGACAACTAATTAACTATCTCAATCACACAAAGCAAAAGACACACACAAATCAAAAATAAAAACACGTGTTTCATGAGAATTTATGGAACACACACACCAAACTAAAAAAACTGAAATCAAACACTAAATAACCTAAGATGAAAACTCCCTCCTAGATCAAAGGGGAATTTTGAAACCCTTCTTGCCTCATGACATGAATGAGTGAATGAATGAGTCATATATCCATCTATCCTTTAGCATTGATGCTCCAATTTTTTCATGATGTTTTCCAAATTCATTGGCATGATGTTCATTGAAAAATAGGTAGATTCAAATATGTTGTCTATATAAATTAACTCTTATTTCATCCAAATAGCCTCAACCTTCTCATGTGGATCTTCCATTACAACCTCATTCTTTATTTCCATAGGGCTCTCAATAAGATTAAGTTTCTTCTCAGCTTCAAGCTCTTCTAGATCATCAAGGAGATTTTTATACTCAATCCAATCTTGATAATTATCCTCCATGGAATGTTATTTCTTCACCTTGTCATATACATAGCCATTAACTTAGTAAAGCTCTTCAAGGTCTTCAAAAACTTAATTTGCAGCTAACAATCATCCTTGTCCTCTTTATCATATAAAACCACTACCTATTAAATCTTCTCTTCTTGATGTATGATGTCATCAAGCTAATATTATTCAATCTCCAATGCATTTGATGGTGAATCAAGATGAGGCTGAGGTATTGGGTCATCTTCAAGAACAACATCCTACACATTGGACTCAAGAGAGTTTTATATGGTTGTAACCTCTTTGAGAAAGACTTGAAATTTTTTTCCATCCACAAAATCACATTCATATTCATAATTGAGATGATCATCTACATCCTTTTGATTAGATTTATATTCTTCTTCAAGGGCTACAAGATCCTCCATCTCCTTCTCCTTCATGGTGATACCAAGTCTAGGCATCTTGAAATCATGTGACCTAGCCCAATGAGTCTACCAAGGAGGTATGTCTTATTACAGTAGGAGTTATAAATTATTATCAACTAGCTTCTCCTCTTTAGGTTCTGATACCATAGGTACATCAAGGTAAATCATGATGGGGTGAGGATAAGATGAACTAGTTAGTGGAGGTGGCACACATAACTCAAAATCATATTGAGAGTGAAATGTAAGGGATTCTTTTGAAAGCTCTTGAGGAAGGGGCTATGGGATGTGTTTAGACATAAGATCTTCATTTGGTTCTAAACCTTGCATCACACATTGACTTAGTAACTTCATCCTTGACTCTAAATCTTCAATTTTATTATATAGGTTCTCTTAGAAAAGTCTCTATTCAAGTTGATATGCATCATCATAAAGATGAATACAAGGGGATTCATATGGACGACAAGATGTTTCTTGAGGAAGGGTGGGAGGGGCTTGCATAGGATCAAGTTATTCAAAAATTTCACACTCTTTATCAAGTCTTTTATCCTATTTCTTTCTCCATTACTCTACTATCTTATTCCATATTAGGATGTTAGGATTAAGACTCTCCTTTTTAAGTTTTTATTCAACTTGAGGAGTGAATGAAGTGTTTAATAAGCTTGGAACCTCCTTAGGCTTAGACTTTACACCTTGTCTCTAACATGGAATATCATGTATATAAGTCTTATCTTGAGGTGGGGATGTAATGGGAGAGGGAAATGAGGGCTTGAATTCCACTTCTTTTGTACTTGACATAGACTGATACATTTGCTTATTGGCAAACAAAATTTTCCTATCAAGGTTTTCTTCAAACACAAGGCTAGTGTTTTCAACTCTCTCTTCCATTTGATTTGGAAAAGGATGAATTGAATTTTTTTGATTGGACTCATGAGTAGGGATCAAATATGCCTAATATAAAAATTGGGGAAGTGGATATGAATGTTGATAGGCTTGGTGAGGTTTCTCCTCATGAAATATTAGTTTATCTTCTAAGGATGCAATCAAGACACTCATATCTATCATCTCACTTGTGAGCCTTTTCCAATTAGTTATCTCAATAGATACATTATTTTGACCAAATCTAATGCATATCCTATCATATGTATGAAATGATTAGGAATATTTGACCTTGTCCCCTTAATGTATCAAGATCCAACATGTACTTCTGATATCCCAAGAGTGTCTTATTGAAAGTTGTAATAGATAGATTAGATATGTGGATAGGTTGACTAGGAGAAAAATATGGAGAAGGTTTATTATAGGGATGAAAAAACTTATGATAAGGATTTTTATATGGCTGATAAGGATCATGATATGGTTGATAATGGTTATATCAAGACTAATAAGAATCACACCAAGGTTGATGGGGAGTGGCATAATATTGATATGTCTCACTAACTTGTATAAAACAATATTCAACACCAAAGTTAGCCATGAAACTTCATTGAAATAAATAAGACAAAGAAAAACTTCATAAACAATCTTCAAGGGGAAACCTGGGCTATTTGACCAACTGATATAATTTTGGAGTCAGCATTGGTGTTTGGATAGATGCCTTGAAAGGTTAATTTTTGAAATACAACACAAAAAATCTTTCAACTTATTATACCAAGATTCCCACTAGGCATGTCAAAAACTATTGTCACTTGGATTTTCACACTTTGAGTATATGTCTAATCTTTACTAATCTAAGTGGCACAATGGAAACACCTCTAGGCTTGTGGCTAGCCTAAGGATGAGGTGAATCTCTAGATAGGGCTAGCTCCCTTGATGTACCACTTTGGATCACACTTACACAGGGGGGAGGAAAAGAGATAACTAAAAGAAAACTATTATAAGGGAGGTGATACACCAAATAATATGATGACTTCCAACTAGTAACATGTTACACATGAGAATAAAGGACTAACAAAACATACACTCCTCCAATATACATCTTCTCACATAAATATTACATTATAAGATTATAGATGAATCTGTAAAGCTAGGAGGACTAGACAAGAGTCCTTGAATGTCACTAATGAATATACTAACTCACTCAATCTTTGACATTTCCTAGAACACTTCACTTGCCCTATAAGAATAAGTTTTCTAAGTGCAAATAGGTTGAAAGAATGAGACAACATGCTAAGGAATCCATAATCTTCACTAAGAAAGATCCATCATCCATGTAAATTGTTTCTATCGCTAATTCGCTTTCTACATTCAAAATATGAATAAAGAAACTAAAGAAATGGACAAGGCTAGAAGTACCTGGATAAAGATTGTGCACCGTAATCCAGATGTTTGTGGGCACCCCTCTTTGGCTGTGGAGGAATGACACCTGCAAGAAAAAGGAAACTTGGACAAAAAGGTGTTAGATAGGTAGATGGTGGGTTGCCAGGCAAGAGCCTATTCCCAGAAGTATGAGAACTTCCTTAGGGGAGGTCAACCCACTATTTGATAAAGATAAGTCTGATAAAAAGACAGAATGCTAAAAAAGACTGAAATGATAGCAAACTGAAAGAGAAAAGGAAGCAAAGGCTTACCTAGAAGAAGTTGTCGAACTGGTTGCAGTCACCGGCGTCGGTGGTCTTACCGGCGTCGGTTGTCGGGTCTACCAACGTCGGTGGGGGTAATGACCGACGTCGGTCGGGGCAATGGCCTCCAGACGGGTCTAGACAAGTTCTGGTCTGTGGATGGTCTGGGCTTGGTCCAGGTTTTGTTTGAGAGGTCTGTGGATGAGTCTGAATCTGGTCTTAGGATGGTCTTAGGCAGTTAGAGGGTCTGTGTTGGGATGTAAAGGAGTTAAATGAGCAGAAGGGTAGAGGAGGTCAATTAGGGAGATAGGAATCTGGGTCTGCTTGCTCTGGGTAAGCAATTTGGTCTTGGGGGAGAAGTGCTGAATCTAGTTTAGAAATGACTAGAAACCATAAAGAAAACAAACAGAGTACTTACCTGTGCCCTGTTGAAGAAGGTGTTGATCTTGTGTGCCTGTTGTTGATGTTGCCGGATGTGAAGCCCTATTGCTGATGGAGAATCCCTGTTGTTCACTTGTAGAAGCTCACTGTGTACCTGAGAGAGATAGTCAGATTGATTGGCAGAGAGGTCAAGTGAAGGGACGGATACAAGGGCCTGATGCCAAGATTCAAAAGTCAGGATCTAGAGCTAGAGATGCAGAGAACCAAGAGGAAGGAGATAACGGTGCAGAAGCCGTTATGAAAGGTGTCGACACTGGAAATGTCACCAACGTCGGTTGACAGTTGACCGACGTCGACGGCTAAAAGGCCAGAGAAAGCCTAAAAATAGCCTTTCATCCGTTTCCCAACCGCCGGGTCAAGCGAGTGCGAGGATGAAACGGTCGATGGGGGTTAAATGAGCGAGAGGAGAGGTTGGAATGGGAGACTTAGGGATTAAATGGCTATGTGGAGAATAGGAGGAATCCAAGGAGGGTATCCTAGGGTGGCGAGGTGGCAAGGAGAGAGAAAAGAGACTTATTTAATTAAAAATAGTTGATTATTTCCAATTAATAAGACTTAGGCTAGGGATGGGTTAGGCGAAGTGGCAAGGGACAAAGGGGAGAGAGGATGACCAAGGGTTAGACACTTTTTAGGTGTCTACATTTGCCCCTTTTTGTCTTGTTGGTTGTTCTGAATGAACTGCAAGACAAAAACAGGAGGTAGTTGCCCCAAGTGTGGGATGGTGTGGATTGCCTCGAGGTATGGATGAGGTATTCCCCCTCAAAGCGGGAGTCGAGGGAAGGGAACCTGATGTCGGGTGATGAATTGACAAAAGGTGGATGAGAAGAAGGGAGAGTGAGTGAAAATGCCACAAAAGTCATGATTGCATGTATACCACGTCACGAGACAGGTAGGTCAAATGGTCGCAGTCAAAAGGTCGAGGAGTGCCAAAATTGAAGTAATCGGGCCCCAGCATTTAGTCGTCTATTGATCGGGTTACTCAATCTAAGCTGAAGCTCCAAATGATCATCGTGTTCCAGGTATCCTAGGCTCAAGAAGTGCTCCCAGAAACACGAAAATGCCACAAGTAGTAGGGATCAACTGGCTTGCGATCCTACACTTGCGAAGGGTCAAAAATAGTCTGTAGACAATTGTGCTAACCAGCTGTGAGGTAGCACACACGCAAAAACAACCAAGGCAACATTGGCTTGGAAGTGGTCGAAGGTCGAAGGAGATACGCATGATCTCTAATGGTCATTGGTCAAGGGGATGGATGGACGAAAGGATGTGGCCGAGCTAACCTCAAAAAATGTCATGTGATCTGAGTGCTGCCTACATAGCCCTTGTGTGAAGGGCCTCAGGCCAATGTAGTTCTCCCTAAAAGGGAGGAATGGTCAAAGAAAATGATTGGTCTTGGTCAAAGTCACAGAAGAGAAGGTTTGTCCATCAAAGAGATGAACAAATGGGGGTGGTCGAGCTAACCTCAGAGGATGTGTTATATGAGTGCTGCCTACATAGCCCTGGTCATAGGGCCTCAGACCAATGTAGTTCAGATGAATTGAGAAGATTGGTCGATGATTGGATGTGGTCAAGTGTTGAAATGATGAGGGGAAGATGAGGATAAGATGATGCTACAGATGGTGTATTCTGTAGAATTGGTCGAAAGGCTTTCATCCCTAGCAAGTTTCCATAGTCGTGATGGATGTATGTTAAAAATGAATGGAGGTCTATTTATGCTTCAGCAAGTATTGGTTTATGCTTAACATAAATTGAGTCTGGTCGATAGTTTCCATGTGTACTGGTGTCCATAGAAACTATGTGAAAAGGACAAGGATGATGTTAATGTCATGTTGTCGAGTTGTTGGTCTAAGAATGTTTAGGTTGAAAAAGGTTTGGTTAAATGTGACCAAAGTGAAAGATACGTGAAAGGCATATTGCTCTTTCATTGACAAGGACCAAAAAGGATGGCATGGATAGGGGTTGTTAGAACAAAAGCCCCATTTATGCATTGCGTCATGGACCAGGGTTGATGCTAGAGAAATAATCGAATCACTTGACATTAAGTGAGCTCGAAGTCCCTTGAGTATGTTGGGGTGATAAGATGAGTATGTGATATGAGAGGATGGGGTAACCCTTTTTGTGGCAGGAAAAACCTTGCCCCTTTTATAGGTGACCCAAAAATGACTATAGGCGTGTCCATGGCTTGATTTTTTTTTTGACGGTGAACTAATCGATGCGGGAAGTCCACATAGAGATGTTATTTGCTTTATGGTCATGTTGCGAAGCTGATCAATGCGGGAAGCTTCTAAGAAAGGTTGCTATCTGTAGCAATAATTAGTCATAGCCATCCTTCGAGGGAGTGGTCTATATTTTTGCTTTAAATGTTTGATAAGTTAGCCTAGCTGTCCTTCAAGGGATCAATCTAGTGATACAGCAATTGAGTAGCTGTCCTTCGAGGGAGCAGTCTACATTCATAGAGTTTTTATGACCTGGTATAATATAATTGTTGACTGAAGTTTAGCCATGGACGAGCCTATAGAGGTTTAAGGGTTCCCCTTTTATAAGGACAAAGCATTACTGCTTGACAAAAAAGGGTGACAAGTGTTGGGAAGTAAGGTTGAAAGGAATAGGAATGACAATGACAGGAGGTTGCTCAAGGGATGAGCTCAAGTAAAACGTCAAGTGATGAATACCTGACTAACATAAGAATGGTCGTGGATGCAAGGCAGAAGGAGGGGTTCAAGGTCTGATAAGTCCCTAGACCATGCTAATGCGTTAAGGTCTGAGTCAATTAGAAGCAAATTTGCCCCATTTTCCTCTTTCCAGATTGGTCAGGTGTTGATCGATGGATGTGAAGTTGGTTGACATTGTCGTTGATTGGTCGAGACTGGTTGAATATTTTAAATAAAAAAGATTGGTTGAATGATATTTGATTGTTGATTGGTCGAGACTTGGTTGAAGTGTGGTCAAATGTTTGGTCAAAGGTTTGGTAAGGTTATGGTCGATGTCATGGTCGATGGTTGGTCGAGACTTGGTCGAGGTTTGGTTGAATGTTTGATCGAAGTTAGGATAAGGTTGGATTCCCCCAGTCACTTAGGGAGAATGTTGTATAGATTGGTCAAGGTTGATTGAGGCTTGGTGATTAAATGGACTATGTTAATGTCAAATAATGGGGTCAAAGGCGGTAAAGGGACCATAATCTGTCGTGGAGATCCTGATTTAGGCGATGAGGTTGGAGAGGCATGGGTCGGGGTTGATGTTTTGTCGAAGAGGTGGTTAAGAAGGTTCTTGGTGAGAAGGAAATCATTTCTTCATTTTTGACGAATGACAGCTTTGAGAGCACAACAATGCTCAGTGTCATGTCCTGGAGTGTGATGATAGTTGCAAAATTTAGAGGTGTCAAACCAAGAGGGTCTTGATCCAAGAGTCGATGAGAGAGGCAGTGTTGAGGGTTTATTGATAACATGGTCGAGAAGAGAGGTGTCATTCGCCAGATATTGGCGAATGGCAACCTTGAGGGCACAACAATGCTCCGTGTCGTGTCCAGGTGTGCGATGATATGTGCAAATCCAAGTGTCGTTGAACCAGGGTGGTTTTGGTTCGAGAGATTGATATGGTCTGAGAGGCGGGAGATCAAGGCGAGAGGACTGCAATAATTGCCGTAAAAGCAAGGTATAAGAACCTGCTAATGGGTCTAGATGTCTTATTGCAGTAGGGGTTGATGACTTTGGTTTAAGAGGCATAAGAGGCATCGGTCGATGGTTTGAGGGAGATATATGTCTGATGGGTTGAGGGAGTGATGGAGGCGACGTGCCTCTGTGAAGGATGGGAATAGGCAGTACTCCTATTAAAGTTGACAGATGCGGGCCCAAGATTGAAGGCAATGATGAAGGTGGGGGAGAAATTCTCCGATGTGGTCTAGTGGCTTTCGTTAGTTTGGGTCGAGGGCCGCTATTGTGTGAGGCAAGGTTAGATGTGGGCTTGGGTTTGGATGTGGACGAAGGTGAGTGAGATGTAACAATCTCAGGCAAAGGGCAAGAGGAAACTGTGACTGGGTCTTCCTCGGTTGAAATGGGTAAAGAGACTGGTTCTTCTCTTGGTGGAGAAGAAATCGGAGAGTGTGGCTCCTCCAGATGGCAGGAGGCAGGGATGATTGTGCCTTCTGCTTGTGCTTGAGGAGTAGGCAAGGTATGGTCATTGGATGAAGGTGGGGCTAATGGCATAGGTGTGGTCAAGGCATCCTCCAATATAGGAGAAATAGATGGAGGACTAATAGGAGAAGAGGGTTCTTCATCTTGTGATAGATGAATAGGAGAAGAAGACTCTTCTACCTGTGAAAGAGATTGGTCAGAGACAAGAGGTAAGATATTGTTAATCATGTGAATGTCATAGTCATGAGAATCATTGGTCGAAGTCTGGATGTTGTTTTGAGTAGGCAAATGATTTGGAAAAGGGTGGTTAAAGATGTCGATATGTTGATTAGGTGGGGTGTTCGGGTTATCTAAAATAAGATCCCCCTTGTTGATCATGTCTTGGACGATGTTTTTGAAAGTTTGGCAGTTGTCAATGTCATGGCCTTGGATGCGGTGAAAGTGGCAGAAGTTGGCCTCTCTATACCATGTAGGGAGGGCTTTAGAGGGGTCAAATTGAGGTGGTTGGATTGTAGGGAGATTGAGGACTCCCTGCTTGAGAAGTTTTTCCAAAATGGAAGCGTATGGTTCTCCAAGTGGAGTGTAAGAACGCTGGATATACCGTTGTTGGAATTGTTTGGTAATGCTAGAAGATGTCGAAGGTTGGGAATAATTCTTTGTTGTTGAGGATGGTGATTTAATGACCACAGTTTTGGCCACTCCTTTGGAGTTGGCAGAAGAAGAGGGTTTGGAAGAAGAATGGTCAGTAGATTTTGCATTGGTATTACGCAATTTGACCTTATCTTCTTCAAGGGCACAAATTTCAAGCTTTCGAGCCATGATGAAAGCTTCGTCAAAAGTGTAGAATGTCTGAATCCGCAAGGTAGAAGAGATGTGGTTGGCACATGCTCGAGAAAAGAGCTCAATGAGCTCAGGTTGAGGCAAGGAGAAGGAGAGCTGGTTAATCAAGCTTCTCCAACGAGCGACAAAATCGACTATAGATTCGTCGTCAAATTGCCTGATGGAGTAAAGGTCTGTGATAGAGACTTGTTTAGTAATGTTAATAGAGAAATGGTCGAGAAATAATTGGGCAAGTTGGATGAATGAAAATATAGAATGTCTGGCAAGAGAGCTATACCAGTCAAGGGCAGGGCCAGAAAGTGACATAGGAAACGTGCGTAATAATAACACATCATCGTGGGCAATAAGGTAACAGGCATGTCTAAATGCCCATAGATGTTGTTGTGGGTCTTCCTTACTCTGAAAGCGAGTGAATTTAGGAAGCTCCCAATGGTTGGGGTATGGTTGGATAGGGACAGAAGGATGGATGGGCTCGTTGCAAATCTGGTCATAAGATAGGACATTACTTGAGCCAGAAATGGAGGCTTTGAGACTGGACATTTTATCCATCAGCATTTTAATGAGATCTACTGACAGATTGGCGGGTTGAGCGCCCCCTAGGTTGTAAGGCGCTTGGAAGAGGTTAGAAGAGGTGTGCGACGTAGTCGGTTGTACAACGTACGGATGACTAGTCGCAGGGGTAGAAGTGGATGCTAAGGGTGGTTGGGTCATGGAGGTAGAAGGCATAAGATGACTAGGTACCGCCAAAGGTAGTTGTGTGGCAGCACTGACAAAGGGCGAGGTAGGCACTCCTACATTTGTGGGCGCAAAAGTGTAAGGGATCAAGACAATCAAGTTCTGATATGATGTAGAACTTGGTTGAATTGGGTATGGTTGAGGGGGTAATGAAACCCCGGTGGAGGTTGGTCTAAAAATGGACGGGGAGGCCAAATTTTGTGTATTGGCCATGGTCGAGTTAATGGTTGATGTGAAAGGTTGAGTCATAAAGGGCTGGGTGGCGAATGGTGTCGATGTCATCACCACGTCACCCGAGAGATAGTTTGGGTTTCTCGCGAGATAGTTATGGAGGGCTACGCTGTTGAGGTCCAAGAATCGTACGAAGTCTTGGTCCCCTTCAGGAATGATGAGAGTCGGGGTCAGAGTTGGGGTCGGTCCTGTAGGAGTTATTTCAGTCTCTAAGTGAAACTCCATGATAGGACTAGTTAGGGACAAGAGAGTGGTCAAGAAGAGGGTCAGGTTGCAGAAACTGTGTTTTTCTATTTCAAAAAACCAGGATGGAGTTTTTGACAGAGAAGGGACAGGTTTTAGGCTGCTGGTTTTGAAAAAAATGGACAGTGACAGAGACCGACGTCGGTTGAAAAACTGATGTCGGTAAGGAATATGGCTGACGTCGGTCAGATAACCGATGCTGGTAAGAGAGGAAAGCCGACATTGGTGGAAGAACCGATGCCAGTGACTGTGTTTTCCAGAGAACCAAAAGATTTTAAGATTCTTGGAACAACAATGAAAAAAAGCGTCCTTACTTACTCAAACAAATAGATGAGAAGAGAAAAATAGAGAGAGACAGACAAGCCTAAGCGATAAATCCTAGGAATTAACCTTAGAATCTTGTGGCTTATGCCTTAGATGAATGTTTGGGGAGATTGGCTGTAAGAAGGGTCCTAGAAGAGCCAATCTAGAGCTGGTTTTGGGTCTTGTTTTAGGTGCTCAAAAATCTGTGTTAGGTCTGGTACGTGGCCTGGTGCTAAGGAGCAAGCTCCCCTCACTTCATGATTCCAGTGGTTAGCTGGTCTCGCTTAGCCAAGATATACCTCGCCTAGAGATTATCCTCCACCAGAGAACGGAGTGGGCTTCCCCCTTGGTGATGAAATCCAAGTAGGGTCACTGGGATGGGTAAGGTATCCACTGGGGGATGAAATCTCAGTCGGGCCTTGTCTCAAGTGTGTTAGATGTTTGTTTTAGTGCATGTGGTCTGGTAGTGTAACATAGAGTGGTCTAGATTTATTCAATATGCGTTTTTAAGTTACTAGATGTGGACTAATGCAAGCACAAGTAGAAATGAAAGTGCGATACGTTTTAAGCCCAAGTTGAAATGTGAGATTTGTTATGAAGACAAGTTTGAGAAAAGGGTTGAGAGTATGATGTTTGGACTAATCTAGAAGTGCAAGAAATAAAAGAAAGGTTCTTTCTAAGTCCTGCTTATAGTGTCATTTGGAATAGAAGAAAGAGACAAGAAGGAAGGAGCCTAAATGCACCTAAATGAATGAAAGGAAGAGGAACCCAAGGAAGAACCTAAGGTCCCACCGGGCGTGCCAGAATGTTTCTATCGCTAATTCACTTTCTACATTCAAAAGATGAATAAAGAAACTAAAGAAATGGACAAGGCTAGAAGTACCTGGATAAATATTGTGCACCGTAATCTAGACGTTTGTGGGCACCCCTCTTTGGCTATGGAGGAATGACACCTGCAAGAAAAAGGAAACTTGGACAAAAAGGTGTTAAATAGGTAGATGGTGGGTTGCCAGGCAAGAGCCTGTTCCCAGAAGTATGAGAACTTCCTTAGGGAAGGTCAACCCACTATTTGATAAAGATAAGTCTGATAAAAAGATAGAATGCTAAAAAAGACTGAAATGATAGCAAACTGAAAGAGAAAAGGAAGCAAAGGCTTACCTAGAAGAAGTTGTCGAACTGGTTGCAGTCACCGGCGTCGGTGGTCTTACCGGCGTCGGTTGTCGGGTCTGTCGACGTTGGTTAGTCTACCGACGTCGGTGGGGGTAATGACCTGCGTCGGTTGGGGCAATGGCCTCCAAACGGGTCTGGGCAAGTTCTGGTCTGTGGATGGTCCGGGCTTGGTCCAGGTTTTGTTTGAGAGGTCTGTGGATGAGTCTGAATCTGGTCTTAGGATGGTCTTAGGCAGTTAGAGGGTCTATGTTGGGATGCAAAGGAGTTAAATGAGTAGAAGGGTAGAGGAGGCCAATCAGGGAGATAGGAATATGGGTCTGCCTGCTCTGGGTAAGCAATTTGGTCTTGGGGGAGAAGTGCTAAATCTAGTTTAGAAATGACTAGAAACCATAAAGAAAACAAACAGAGTACTTACCTGTGCCCTGTTGAAGAAGGTGTTGATCTTGTGTGCCTGTTGCTAATGTTTCCAGATGTGAAGCCCTGTTACTGATGGAGAATCCCTATTGTTCACTTGCAGAAGCTTGTTGTGTACCTGAGGGAGATAGTCAGATTGATTGGCAGAGAGGTCAAGTGAAGGGACGGATACAAGGGTCTGATGCCAAGATTCACAAGTCAGGATCCAGAGCTAGAGACGTAGAGAACCAAGAGGAAGGAGATAACGGTGCAGAAGTCGTTATGAAAGGTGCCGACGCCGGAAATGTCATCGACGTCGGTCGATAGTTGACTGACGTTGGCAGCTAAAAGGCTGGAGAAAGGCTAAAAATAGCCTTTCATCCGTTTCCCAACTGCCGGGTCAAGCGAGTGTGAGGATGAAACGGTCGACGGGGGTTAAATGAGTGAGAGGAGAGGTTGGAATGGGAGACTTAGGGATTAAATGGCCATGTGGAGAATAGGAGGAATCGAAGGAGGGTATCCTAGGGTGGCGAGGTGGCAAGGAGAGAGAAAAGAGACTTATTTAATTAAAAATAGTTGATTATTTCTAATTAATAAGACTTAGGCTAGGGATGGGTTAGGCGAAGTGGCAAGGGACAAAGGGGAGAGAGGATGACCAAGGGTTAGACACTTTTTAGGTGTCTATATTTGCCCCTCTGTCTTGTTGGTTTTTCTGAACGAACTGCAAGACAAAAACAGGAGGTAGTTGCCCCAGGTGTGGGATGTTGTGGATTGCCCTGAGGTATGGATGAGGTATTCTAATTCACTTTCTACATTCAAAAGATGAATAAAGAAACTAAAGAAATGGACAAGGCTAGAAGTACCCAGATAAAGATTGTGCACCATAATCCAGACGTTTGTGGGCACCCCTCTTTGGCTGTGGAGGAATGACACCTGCAAGAAAAAGGAAACTTGGACAAAAAGGTGTTAGATAGGTAGATGGTGGGTTGCCAGGCAAGAGCCTGTTCCCAGAAGTATGAGAACTTCCTTATGGGAGGTCAACCCACTATTTGATAAAGATAAGTCTGATAAAAAGATAGAATGCTAAAAAAGACTGAAATGATAGCAAACTGAAAGAGAAAAGGAAGCAAAGGCTTACCTGGAAGAAGTTGTCGAACTGGTTGCAGTCGCCGGCATCGGTGGTCTTACCGGCGTCGGTTGTCGGGTCTGCCGACGTCGGTGGGGGTAATGACCGGCGTCGGTCGGGGAAATGGCCTCCAGACGGGTCTGGGCAGGTTCTGGTTTGTGGATGGTCCGGGCTTGGTCCAGGTTTTGTTTGAGAGGTCTGTGGACGAGTCTGAATCTGGTCTTAGGATGGTCTTAGGCAGTTAGAGGGTCTGTGTTGGGATGCAAAGGAGTTAAATGAGCAGAAGGGTAGAGGAGGCCAATCAGGGAGATAGGAATTTGGGTCTGCCTGCTTTGGGTAAGCAATTTGGTCTGGGGGAGAAGTGCTGAATCTAGTTTAGAAATGACTAGAAACCATAAAGAAAACAAATAGAGTACTTACCTGTGCCCTGTTGAAGAAGGTGTTGATCTTGTGTGCCTGTTGCTAATGTTGCTGGATGTGAAGCCCTGTTGCTGATGGAGAATCCCTGTTGTTCGCTTGCAGAAGCTTGCTGTGTACCTGAGGGAGATAGTCAGATTGATTGGCAGAGAGGTCAAGTGAAGGGATGGATACAAGGGTCTGATGCCAAGATTCAAAAGTCGGGATCTAGAGCTAGAGACGCAGAGAACCAAGAGGAAGGAGATAACGGTGCAGAAGCCGTTATGAAAGGTGCCGACGCCGGAAATGTCACCGACGTCGGTCGATAGTTGACCGATGTCAGTGGCTAAAAGGCCAGAGAAAGGCTAAAAATAGCCTTTCATCTGTTTCCCAACCGCCGGGTCAAGCGAGTGCGAGGATGAAATGGTCGACGGGGGTTAAATGAGCGAGAGGAGAGGTTGGAATGGGAGACTTAGGGATTAAATGGCCATGTAGAGAATAGGAGGAATCCAAGGAGGGTATCCTAGGGTGGCGAGGTGGCAAGGAGAGAGAAAAGAGACTTATTTAATTAAAAATAGTTGATTATTTCCAATTAATAAGACTTAGGCTAGGGATGGGTTAGGCGAAGTGGCAAGGGACAAAGGGGAGAGAGGATGACCAAGGGTTAGACACTTTTTAGGTGTCTACATAAACACACTATACAACTCATTAATATGTAAAAATAAGTAGTATTTTTTATCAAATGGTATGAAAATGAGTATGGCTTTGCCATAATCAGGTGGAGCATAAGTTACAATGGCTAAAATGGCTAGTTCTTATACAACTTGAGAAAGAGAGAAGAAAAGAGAAGTCCAAGGGTCACAAGGACACTTTTCAAGATGATAAAATTGGTTATTTTTGTATGATAATAGTATGTGGGATGAACCATGTAAGATTAGGAAGCCGAAGTCTCCATACAAGGCATGAAACTCTTACAAAGTGGCATATAACTCATTCTTTTGTCTCAAAAATATTTCCTTCATTATTATCCCTATATTAAGTTCACATATATAATTATGGATAGGTTTTATGATTTTTATGAAAGAGGAGGATTCTATACATGCCTCTTCATGCATTGTTTTTAGGCTTGGTCATCTAGGATCATTTGAAAAGGAGCTATCACTGATTGCACTCTAAAAATTTCCTCTTTCATGTACCTTACACACTTATCCTCAAATATGTATTTAATTGCTCATGAAATTATGTGATAGTAAGTGTAATAAAATTTTAAATACCCTCTATGGCCTTAGAATCATCAAACACACCTTAAAATCACCCCACTTGAAGTTTTCCACCATTCGCATTAGTTTATTTGTTATGTTAGTTTTGAATGGCTAAGATGAAGCACCTATTTGAAGAAATTAATATATTTTAAAAGGAATTAAATTGACATGGGTAGTTATCTTAAGTACTAATCTTCCCTCCCATGTGATTTCCATCTCTTTAGACCTTCTACAACTTGCACAATACATAAAACTATTAAGATAATCATGTTTTTCACTTCATCTATATAGTTTTGTAAAACTCAAAAATATGGGAAGGATCCTAAGAGATTCCTATCAAATATCCAATCATCATCCTAGTCAAACTAGTCCATAATATTAGCTTTCTAACTCCATTTCCTCAAACTGGTCACTAGTAAGGGTTTAGGAGGGGTTAGTCCTATTTTGACCTCTTAAGGTTTGTTTATAAAGTTATAACATTTGAGTAGTAGAAAAATTCCAATAGTGAATTATTAAATACCCCTAATAACCTCCCATAACTCTTATGGCTTCCATGAAAGGCCTCATATAATATGTGAGTATTTGAACCTCTCCTATTGAGATTATTTTCACCTTTTACACAAGCCTAATGTTGATTTTGGGTCAAAAATGACTTACTTATGGTTTGTATACCTTATAAAATATTTATAACATCTTTTTTACCCCCATATTCATGATAAAATAGGTTATAATACTCACCTTATGTAAACAAATAAAAGTGACTCTCTATTTGGCTTTTAGGCCTAACCATGCCTCATAGGCTTGTCTACACTTCAAAGCCATAATATAATCTCCTTATTCTTCCTCTATATTTCAAAAGATATATAATATATTTTTTCCTCCTTTGAACATGTTTATATTAATTTTAAATCCAACATAGTTCTATAAGTGATAGTGAACTCTTGTTTAGATTCTAGGCACACCCTTGCATCATGAGCCTATCTACAACCTTAAGAGTATATGGAACCCTATAAGGTTTATATATTATATTCATGGTATATTATACTTGTCTTGTATATACCTAATCTCTCTAAACCTTCCTAAAATGGCCACATGTGCTTCTTGTCTCATCTTTCTACCTTAATCTCCAAACTTACCAATTTTGACTGTAAGGAGGTACCTTCTATCTAAGACAAAGCATATGGTAATTCCCCTAATCCCCTATAAAAAAATATTAATTTTAAGATATTTACCAACTAATAAACATGTTATGTAAAACTTTTGAGCCCTTGGTTTGGTTATTTGGCCTCTCAAATGTTTTAAGATCCAAGATCAACTTTTTAAAGGTAGATTGTGTGTAAGCCTTTCCCAAGTGGACTGTATGTGCATCATTTGAGACTTTTATATATTAAAAATTCACTTGTGAGAGTGTTATGATTTTATTATTACCATAAATAATGTGATTCAATTATTCAAAAACAATTAAACTTCCACATATCCCTCCCCATACCTTGCCTAGTAGGTTGAGAACTACTTCTAACTGTGTTTTACCTATTGGCACTGTACCTTTAGGTAGAGTTGAATGATTTAGACTTGATAACATGGTATAAAAACCTTCCATAATTATTACATCACTAATTTAATTAATTTCCAAGCTCATATCATACCTTTAAGTTGGCCTATCCCCAAAACTAGTTATAGGTAGTATGATTGTATTTGTGTTTCCTCTTTAAGGGTAACCCATGTAGGTAAACTTTTGTATAAATTAGGCCTTCAATAAATTTTTTTTAACCATTCCTAAAACATACATGTTAATCTATAAATTAATTTAACTCATTAATTTCATACTTGGGCTAGACTATCTCTTAGGATTTCAAACTTGTTCCCTACCTCTCTTTGCCATTATAGTTGGTTTTAGGTGGTCATGTCCAAATGAGGGATATCTGAAGGTGCTTCTCTAATCAAAACTTGACACTATAACCTCTCCTTATTTTTTTACATCTTAAAAATTAATCATTTAATGCTCTATTTTAATAAGAACCTAGGTTCATTATAAGGAAATCATCTTTCTCAAAATTTGACTTTTGGCTAGTTGTATGTCAACCTTTAGGAGAGAAAAACGTGTAGGTGTTCATGAGAATAAAGAGATAGTATATATTATTTTTATTTGATCCTTTAGATCATAAAAGTCAGTTTCACTATTTTTCATCACTCCATCATACTTTAGATCATAAAAGTCAGTTTCACTATTTTTCATCACTCCATCATAGTGTCATATTATATTTTTCACAACTTTTGGATGGAAAAGGTATCTTTTGGATCAAACCCTATAGATGTCATTGCCTAGTTTTAGTGTATAAAATCACAACTTTGGGCTTACAAAAAGCTAACCCCCATTGACCATCTACCTATCAAATTTTACCAAGTAATTATCTATGTTATGGGTTACAAAAAATTTCATTAGATGCATCTAAAGTCATTTTTAACCCTATTTTATAGCTTCCACAAAACTTCTAGGTTCTCTATTTTGCCAAATTAGGGATAAGGGACCTGAATCCCATAGTCATACTTTAAAGTTAAATTCAACTTTGTTTAGTAGTTTATTATTCTTGGTGTGTATGTTATGATCCATTTATCATGTGATGCCTTCAAAATGGGTTACATTATGTTCCTTATTAGTTCAAAATGGATCTTCTAATTCTATGCCAAGTCACCTGTAGGTGTGTTTTCATTATACATGCAGTAAGGAGAATTGTAGGTAGTGCACATTGACTTTAATATTTTTATGAGTTAAAAACTTGACTCCATACCTATAAACACATATTTTACATTATAGAACACATGAAACAATTTTTAACACCTTTTTTTCAACATAAATTCTTCCTTCATGAGACCTGTAGTTGTAATTCCATGGTAGATTAAGTACAAGTATGGATAATGCACACTCCTTGGCCATTTTATAATTTATAGTCCTTTATAAATGGATATAAATATATAATTTACATTAATAAAGTCCTTGATCATATCCAAAATTGGTTTTCAACATTCGTGGTCCTACGAGATTGCATGTAGGTGCATATTTTCATGTATGCAGGCAGATAGTAGGTATGTTGCATGACTGCCATAGAAGTTTCATCACTATTTGAAGGATCACAGCACTATTTAATGTTATAAAGGGATATAATAAAGATATAAAACTTTAATAACACTTATATATACATCCTCAAAACCTTTACAAGTCATGACTAAGGTTGAAGAGTAGATGGGAGTTGGTTGTGAGGTATTCATGACTGCATATCTGATCAAGACATGGTGTTATGAGACTAAACATGGAGAGAGATAATAATATAGACTTGATACATATGACACATAATATTACAACTAAATTATACCTCTCCATGAAACCAATGTTTTGCAAACAAGAATAACTTTGGTTGGGACTACATATAGAGGCACCTTCTTCTTAATAAGGACTAACTTACCCATAAAAACAAAAAGAAACATGAATATAAGTATGTAAAACATATAAAAAGGTAGCCAAAATCATCTATAGTCAACATCACCAATTGGTTCATATGGACTTGACCAAAATGGAATAAAACCTATGGGGTGCATGAAACAATAAGTAGAAAAATATAGTCAACTCGTGAGGATGGTTCATAAAGAACATGCCACCATTTTTTAAAATATTGTAATATAAATTAAGTTATCCAATTTTAATATCACATCCCAAAATAATTTTCCCTAAAACCTCTTAAGCTATCCATACTAAGCACAAACCTAAAGGTCACTTTTGTATGTCTAGAAATGCAAAGAAGAAGAATGGTTTTCAATTTAAAATGGCACTTCCAAAACAAATAAAACATTTAAATTCATGTGATGAATATTAATAGGCCTTCCATGATATTATCCCATGTGTCACACTTCCCCATGGGTTGTACAAGTGCCAAATGCTCCCTTTTTCAATTGGTTTCTTGAATTTTAACTAGATAACATGCAATATTCTTATGTCACTGACATCCATGATATATAACCTGACATATTTAATTTTTTAAATTGAAAAAGACACATTTTCACCTTATAAATTGTGCCATTTGCATTTATGACCCTTAAAAGCCCACTAAATGACTCAAAATGACAAATAAACCTATGAAACCATGACTAAAGCTAAAAATGCATTAGATAACCTAAATTGAATCATACCATAGCCTAAGATAAATATTTACACCCCTATAACATCTAAAAAACAACTTTTTTACCTATAGGGGTCCAAATTTGAACTCAAGTCAAATTTGGTCAACAATTGGTGACTCATAGGGGTAGTATACCTGCTATGCTAATGACCAGTAGCCTTATCCTATCATGTGCCAAGGGAGTCATTTGAATTCTAAGATAGACAAGGATACATTAGACCATTTACCATAATTTTGACCAAGACAAGACAACTTATTAACTACCTCAACCACACAAACTAAATGACACACACAAAGTGAAAGCAAACACACATGTGCTTCATGAACACTTATGGAACACAAAAACCAAACTAAAATCAAACACTAACTAACCTGAGATGAAAAATCATTCCTAGATCAAATGGGGAATTTGAAACCCTTCTTACCTCATGACATGAATGAATGAATGAATGAATGAGGCATATATCCTTTTGTCCTTTAGCATTGATGCCTCCAACATTTTCATGACGTTTTCAAACTCATTGACATGATATTCATTAAAAAGTAGATAGATTAAAATAAGTTGGTTATAGAAATGAACTCTTCTTGCATCCAAATAGCCTCAACCTTCTCATGTGGATCTTGCATTACAACCTCATTCTTGATTTCCATAGGGTTATCAATAAGATTGGGTTTCTTCTCAGCAGCAAGATCTTCTAGATCATAAAAGAGATTTGAATACTCTATCCAATATTGATCAATGTCCTCCATGGAAGATTATTATTCACCTTTTCATGTACTTGGACCTCAACTTGTAAAAACTCTTCATGTTCTTCAAATAACTTAGTTTGTATCTATCAATCATATTTTTCCTCTTTATCATCTAAAACCACTACCTCTTCAATATTTTCTTCTTGATGTATGATGCCATCTTTCTGATCTTATTCAATATCCAATGCATCTAATGGTGATTCAAGATCAGGTGTAGGTATTGGGTCATCTTCAATAACAACATCTTGCAAATTAGTCTCAAGAGAGTTTTCTAGGGCTACAACCTCTTTGGGAAAGACTTGAAATTGTTCTTTATCCATAATAACACATTCATCTTCATACTTTATATGATCATCCATAAACTTTTGATCAAATATAGAGTCTTCTTCAAGGGATACAAGATACTCCATCTCCTTATCCTTTATGGTGATGCCAAGACTAGGCATCTTGAAATCATGTGACCTGGCTCAATGAAGCTGCCAAGGAGGTTTGTCTTCTTCAAGTAGGAGTTTGAATTGTTATCAACCAACTACTCCTCTTTAGGTTCCCATACCATAGGTCCATCAAGGAAAGGGGTGATGGGGTGAGATTAAGATGAACTAGTTGGTAGAGGTGGCAAATAGAACACAAAATCAAATTGAGAATGAAATGTAGGGGATTGTTTTAGAATGTTTTGAGGAAGGGGAGATAGGGTGTGTTTAGGAATAGAATCTTTTTTTGGGTCTAAGCCTTCCATCACACCTTGACTTAGTAGCTTCATCATTGACTCTAACACTTAAAGTTTCTTGGATAGGTTCTCTTGGAAAAGTCTCTCTTGAAGTTTATATGAATCATCATGAGGATGATGAGTACAAGGGGATTCATATGGAAGACAAAAGGTTTATTGAGGAAGGGTAGGAGGGTCTTGAATAAGATAAATTTATTCCATAATATCACACAATTTATCAAGACCTTTATCCTCTTTCTTTCTCCATGACTCTACTATATTATTCTAGCTTAGGATGTTAGGATTAGGAGTCTCCTTTTTAGGTGGTGATTCAACTTGAGGAGTGGATGAAGGGTTTAAGAAGATTGGGACCTCCTCAAGCTTGGACTCTCTACCTTGTCTCCAGCTTGGAATCTCATATCTAGAATTCTTCTCTTGAGGTGGGGATGTAATGGGAGAGGTCAATGAAGGCTTGAATTCTTCTTCTTTTGCACTTGACATAGACTACTGCATTTTCTTACTGGCCCACTCAATTTATCTATCAAGGTTTATTTCAAACATAAGGCTAGTCTTTTCAACTCTCTTTTCCAATTGATTCAAAAAAGGATGAATTTGGAAAGTTTGATTGGACTCATGAGTAGGGATCAAATATAGCTAATATAAAACTTAGGAAGTGGATATGAAGGTTGATAGACTTGGTGAGGCTACTCATAAACTCATAGTTGATATTCCAAGGATGCAATCAAGCCACTCACATCTAGCATCTCACTTGTGAGCCTTTGATAATTGGTTATATCAATAGGTGCCCACTCTCTTTTAACCAAATATAATGCATCTATTAAATTATGTATGAAATTATTAAGGAATATATTGACCATGTCACCTTAATGTATCAAGCTCTAGCATGTACTTCTCATATATGAAGAGTGTCTTCTTGAAAGTTACAATGGACTGATTAGAGAAGTTGATAGGTTGAATAGGAGAAAGATATGGAGAAGGCTGATTGTAGGGCTGATATAAATTATTAAAATGCTGGTTATACAGCTGATAAGGATCATGAAAAGGTTAAAAATGGTTATAGCAAGACTAATAAGAATCACACCAAGGCTTATAAGGAGTGTCATAAGATGGATATATCTCACCAACTTGTGTAAAATAATATTCAACACCAAATTCAGCCATGAAACTTCATTGAAATCAAGAACACAAAGAAAAATGTTACCAAAAATATTAAAATGGAAACTTGGGATACTTGACTAGCTGATATAGCTTTGGAGTCACCATTGATGCTTGGATAGATGCCTCCAAAGGTTAATTGTTGAAAGATAACACCAAAAATATTTCAACTTCTTAGACCAAGAGTCCCACTAGGCATGTCAAAAAATTATTTAACTTATATTTTCACCATTTGAGGAGATTTGTAATATATCCTCATCCAATTGGCATAATGGAAATTCTTCTAGGCTTGTGGGTAGCCTAAAGATGAGGTGAATCTCTAGATAGGGATAACTCCCTTGATGTACCACTTTAGATCACACTTACACTTAAACTTTGAGGGGGGGGAGTAAAGAAATAAATAAAATAAATATATTATAATGTAGGTGATACAACAAATAAAATAGTGATTTCCAACCAACAACATGTTAGACATGAGAACAAAGGACTAACCAAACATACACTCCTTTAATCTACATTTTCTCACATCAATGTTACATTATGAGGTTATGGATGAATTTGAAAATAAAAGAAATATATACAATAGGAATTTAATGGAAATATTGAATAGACTAACTCACTTAATCCTTGACATTTCCTAGAACACTTCACATCCCTGTAAAAAGAAGCTTTCTAAGTACAAATAGGGTGAAAGAATGAGACAACATACTAAGGAATCCATAGTCTTCACTAAGCATGATCCATCATCAAATTAAAAAAACTATAATAGTCATGAAGAGGTAAATATTATTATTTTTATTAATCAAATGGTATGTAAATGAGTAGGCATTTACTATACTCAGGTAGAGCTTAAGTTACAATGGCTAAAATGGCTAGTTCTTATAGAACTTAAGAGAGAGAGAAGAAGAGAGAAGTCAAAGGGTCAAAAGGACACTTGTAAATATGATAAAATTATTTAATTTTGAATTAAAATATGATGTGGCATGAACCATGCAATAACAAGAATCCCAAGTGTCCATACAAGGCATGAAACTCTTGCAAAGTGGCATAAAACTCCTTACTCTGGCTTAGAAAATTTACCTTCATGATTATCCCTATTTTAAAAGGCCATAAATTATTAAGGATAGTTATTATTATTTTAATTAATGGGTATGATTTCATACATGCCTCTCCATGCATTGGTTTCAAGCTTGGTCATCTAGAATCATCTGAAAAGGAGCTATCACTACTTACACTCTAAAAAACTCCTCTTTCATGCATCTTGCACACTTGTACTCAAATATGGTTTTATTTTATAATTAAAATACATGTGATGGAGTTTATTATAATTTTAAATACCCTCCATGGCCTTGTAATCATTAGGCACACCTTATTATCAACCCTCTTAAAGTTTTCCACCCTTTTCACTAGCTTGTCTACTATGCAAATTTTGGTTGGCTGAGATGAAACACTTGGTTGAGGAACTTAGGAGATTTTATATGGAATTAAATTGACATGGGTAGTTATATTAATTCATTACATTCCTTCCCATATTATTTTCATCTCTTTAAACCTCTTAAAACCTACACAATACATAAAACTGTCAATAAAAGCCTATTTTACACTCCATCTGTATAGTTTCGTATAGCTCAAAAGTATGGGGAGGATTATGAGAGAGTAATATATAATTTACAATAATAATAATAATAATATTAAAAATTTTCCATAATATTATCCTCACAACTCTATTTCATTAAACTAATCACTAGAAAGGGTTTAGGAGGGTTTAGTCCTATTTTAACCTCTTAAGGTACATTCATAAATTTATGAGGTTGGAGTAGTAGAAAAATTACACTAATGTGTTCCCCAAGACCCATAATAACCTCCAAAAACTCATCTATCTTTCATGAAATGCCTCATGAGAGATGTGAGTATTTGAACCTCTCCTATCAAGATTATTTTAACCTTGTGTATAGTCTTTATGTTATTTTTGGGCCAAAAATGCCTTGTGATTTATCTACCTTAAAAATATATATATAACCTCTATTGAAACCCCATATTCATGATACAATATGATATAATACTCACCTTATGTGAAAAATTGAAATGACTCCCCATTTGGCTTCTAGGCCTAGCCATGCCTAGTAAGCATGTCTGCACTTCAAAGACCAAATATGACTTCCTTATGCTTCCTATAAATTAAAAAATCTCTATCGTATCTATTTTTACCCTATGAAAATTTTTATATGCATTTTAAATATCACGTATAGCTATAAGTGATAGTGAACACTTGTTTGGACTCTAGGCATACCCTTACCTCTTGAGCTTATCTGTAACCTTAAGAGTATAGGGTACCATGTGATTTTTATCTCTTATATACATGGTCTCTTATGTTTATATTTGATATACATCATCTCTCTAAACCATCTTAAAAGGTACCCATTTGATTTTGTTCTCATCTTTCTACTTTAATCTCCAAACATGATAGTTTTGACCCCAAGGAAGTACCCTCTATCTAAGATAAAATAAAGGGTACTTACCCTATTCCTCCAAACAAAATATTAATTTTAGGAGATTATAAAACTAATAAAAATTTTATATCCCTTATTTTGGTGATTTGACCTCTCAAATGCTTTATGATCCAAGACAGACTTGTTAAAGGTAGATTGTGTGTAAGCCTTTCCTAAGTAGACTGTATGTGCATCATTTGAGACCTTTATCTATTAAAAATCCAATTTTTAGAATTTTATGATGTTATTATGACAATATTTAATGTTATTCAAGACTTTACAACACTTAAACTTCCACATATCCCTCTCGATACCTTGCTTAGCAGGTTGAGTACTACTTATGACTATGTTTTACCTATTGGTAACGTACTTATAGGTAGAGTTGTAAGATTTAGAATTGATAATAGTATCTAAAAACATTATAAAATTATTATATAACTCATTTAATTTATTTATAATCTCATATAATACCCTAAAGTTAGCTTGTTCTAAAAGCCAATTATAGGCAGGAGGACTATATCTTCGTGTTTCTTCTTCAAGGGTAACTAATGTAGGTGAAATTTTGTATGAATAAAGATTTAAATAAAGTTTTTTGAATGCTTCACCAAAAATCTATGGTAATATATCAGTGAATTTACCTCATTCATTTCATACTTGGGCTAGACTGTCTCTTAGGATTTCAATCTTGTTCACTACCTCTCTTTGCCATTACAGTTGGTTGTAAGTGTTCATGTCCAAATGAGGGCTATTTGAAGGTGCTTCTCTAGTAAAATATTGACACTCTAACCTATCCTTATTTTTCTCCATGTTCAAAAATTATCACATAATTATCTATGTTATTAATAACCTAGGTTCATTAGAAGGAAAGCACCTTTTCAAAATTCCACTTTTGGCTGGCTATAGGTCAACCTTTAGGATAGAAAAACTTGTAGGTGTTTAGAAGAATCAAGAGATATCATATATTATATTTATTTGATCTATTATATCATAAAATTAAATTTCACTATTTGTCATCACTCCATAATATTAGCCTAGTCTAGTTGTTTCAAATTTTGGATGGAGAAGGTATCTTTTGGATTAAACCCTATAGATGTCATTGCCTAGTTTTAGTGCATAAAAGCTCAACTTTGGGCTTACAAAAAACTAACCCCCAATGACTATCTACCTATAAAATTTTTACAAGTACTTATCTATTCTATAATTTATAAAACAAGGTCATTATATGAATCAAACTCATTTTTAACCCTATTGTAGAGCTTCCACAATACCCCCAGGTTCTTTATTTTGCCAAATTAGGGATAAGGGGCTTGAAACACACAGTCATGCTTTGAAAGTAACTTCAAATTATTTTAGTATTATAGTATTCTTTGTGTTTATTTTAATATAATTTTATCATGTTATAAATTTAAAATGGGTTACATTATATGCCTTATCACCTCAAAATGGATCTTCCAATTCTCTGTCAAGTCACTTATAGGTATATTTTCACTATACAAGAAGTAAGGAGAATTGAGGTAGTGCATATTGCCTTTGATATTTTAAAGATATTAAAAATTACCTAAATGCTTATAAACACATATTTCACATTATAAAATACCTGAAACAAGTGTCAACACCTTATTTTCAACATGAATTCTTCCTTCATGGCACCTTTAGGTTGAATTCCATCGAAGACTGAGTACAAGTATGGATAATGTGCATTGCTTAGCCATTTTATGAGTTTAAGTCATATATAAAGGATTATAAATATCTAATTTACATTAAAAAATACGTTGATCATATCCAAACTTGGTTTTCAACATGCTTGGTCTTATGAGGGCACTTGTAGGTGCATATTTTTATGTATGTAGGTAGACAATGAGTATGTTGCATGAATGCCATAACATTTTCTTCACTATTTGAAGGCTTAACTCACTATTTAATGTTATAAAATTATATATATGTATATATATAACTTTAATCACACTTTAATATATGTCCTAAGAACCTTTACATGTCATGAATAAGGTTGAAGAGTAGATGGGAGCTAGTTGTGAGGTATTTATGATTACATATCTGATCAAGACATGGTGTTATGAGACTAAACATGGAGAGATGATAATATATACTTTATAATTTTTTTACACCATATTAAAACTACATGATACCTTTATATGAAAATAATGTTCAACAAACAAGAATAACTTTGACTGAGACTGCACATAGTGGCACCTTCCTCTCAATAAGTACTAAATTGCCCATCAAAACACCATGAAAAATGAAAATAACTATGGATACAATTTCATAATGTATAAAAAATTATATAGAGTCAACATAACCAATTTTTAAATATGTACTTGACCAAAATGGAGTAAAACCTATAGGGTCCATGAAACAATAAACAAAAAAACATAGTCAACTTCTTGAGGATGGTTAATAAATCATAGACCACCATTTTTCAAAAAATTATAATTTAAATTAAGGTATTGGAGTTTAATATCACCTAAAAAAATCATTTTCCCTAAAAACTCTTGAGATATCTATACTAATCACATACTTGAAGGTCACTTCTATATGTCTAAAAATGCAAAGAAGTAGTAGAATAGTTTTAACTTTAAAATGGCACTTCTATAGAAAATAAAATGTTTATATGAGTTTGAGGAAGCTTAATAGGCCTTCGATGATATTATCACATGTGGCACACTTCCTCATGGGTCATATAAGTGTTAAATGTTCCTTTTTTTAGTTGGTTTCTTGAATTTCATTTAGACAACCTACAATATTCATATTTAAATGACATCCCTGATAGATAACCTGACCTATATTAATTTTTCAAGGAAAAGGGATACATGGTCACCTTGGGAACCATGCCACTTGCATTTATGACCCTTAAAATCCAACTAAATGACTCAAAATGACAAATAAACCTATGAAACCATGGCTAAGGTTAAAAAATCATTAGATAACCTCAATTGAATCATAAAATATCTTATGCCAAAGCTTTAGACCCCTATAACATCTAAAAAACCAAATTTTTTACCTCTATGGGGTCCAAATTTGACTTTAAGTCAAATTTGGTTAATAAATATATCATATAGACCTCATTAAAATTCAATATCAACTTCTCATCTCTAATTTGGTAGTCATCTTGCTTCTCACTCTTCTATCCAAGACTGCCTTCAATAATCAACTTAGTAGATGAATTTCCATTAATGACTGAGGTGAGAATGGGTTTTTAGGAATCATAACACATCTTTACAAACCTTCCAACATGGATTTCACTCATTTTTTCCCTTATTCACCTTAAAATCACCTCAAATATTATTGGAAACATAGGTTTTGACTCATCTATAAAAGTTATGGTATGGACTAATTGAATGGTATAGAGCCTAAAAAGGTCCAAGTAGGTCCAAATCACTTTCTAGGCCAATTGACCATTTTTGGATGCATTACTCTTCATCTTTTCCTCATCAGGCTCTTATAAGGGTTTTAGGTCCTTTAGGTTCTTACTAATGGTTCATAAAATTTAGGAAACTAAAATTCAATCCAATTCCAATAGTTTCAATTTCATGACCTCCCTCAACTATATGTAAGTGATCAAGATCCATATGTGTGTGTTTTGTGTGTGTGTGTGTGTGTGTGTGTGTGTGTGTGTGAGAGAAGAGAGAGAGAGAGAGAGAGAGAGAGAGAGAGAGAGAGAGAGAGAGAGAGAGAGAGAGAGAGAGAGAGAGAGAGAGAGAGAGAGAGAGAGAGAGAGAGAGAGAGAGAGAGAGAGAGAGAGAGAGAGAGAGAGAGAGAGAGAGAGAGAGAGAGAGAGAGAGAGAGAGAGAGAGAGAGAGAAGTTATGCATTTTAGACACCCTAAGACAAATTTAGGAAAATATATTCAATTTTAGTTTTTATCTATAAAATTATGAGTCTCATAAACCCTCCACTCTCACATGAAATTTATCACATTTCTTGTGAAGATCACATGATCATAAGAATGACATTTGAAGCCTGACTTTCACGCTTAGTTCTAAGTCTCATGGGCATAGACTAGGTTTTTTAATTGTGTGGCCATTTATGATTTATTAAAGTGGTTTTAGGACCCCCTCAACACTTATTAATCTCTAATTCAAACCTAAATATCATCCCAATATGCCTTAATACTTTGCCATTCATCCTTTTACCATCAACGCACTAGGTTTGCAAATTACATTGATTATGGAGTGTCTCAGCTCTAAGAAAAAAAAGTGAGAAATTTAAGTATTATTCTAAATTGAAAGAGACCATGGATGTCTTATTTAACCCATAGTGACCCCCTATACAATATTTCTAAGTCTGCTCACACTTCTAGATCCCTCAACACTTCAAATTCTCAAAATTAGTTATAGGATTATTAGGACATATAGGGTTTCTAAGGAGGGTTTGAACTTGTTCTACCTTCAATTGAGTCAAAGTGATTTAATTCATAACTTTATGACTTGATAAATCCATTAAATACTTCAATTATCCACATATACCACCACTTCAAGCTTTGGACAGGGCTTAAGTAACATGGGTAGACTGTATGCCTGTGTGTGTTCCTTTGAGACTAGTCTGCCAATGTAGTATTCTAAGAGTCCTATTTCCAACACTAGGCCTATCTTATCATGATTATTGATAGTATATAACCTTATTAAAATACTGTAAACTCTCATTTCCTTCTTGATGATTAAAACGCTATTATTTCAAAACCAAATTTCTCAAAAGTTTATTGTAGGTGTGTATGAATATTTTTGAGTTAAGTAGTTTGGAGTTTTGATGGTTTAAGAATCCTATTAAATGTTTAACTCTCCATTTATTCATGATATTTTGATAACTGAGTATCTCATTCAAATCCATGAAACTAATGTGTTTCTTCATTATCTATGTCCAAAATAAAATTTCAACTTGACTGACTACAGATATTTCTATAGGGGGTCTTGAATGTGTTTGGTATAGAATTGAATCTCATAGGCAATATACCATAGTTTTCAATGGTTCATTCCTATTTTTTTTAATCCTAAAAATCTTCTCAAAACATCTAAACTCATTTTTGTTTGGAAACAACATTGTCAAAGCACACTTTTCCATAGCAAGTTGTAGGTGGTTCTATGGATGGGTTGTGTATGTGAGTCTTGAATTGATATTTCAAACCTATCATGCCATATTACAATCCTCAACAATTTTCAAGAGGAATTATCAATATATTCTAATATTTATAGACTTTTCAAGGCACATCATCAAACCCTTATACTTTTGACTGCCTACGCATAGAATGTTGTAGGTCTCTATTAGGTATGTTAGCTTGTTTACACTTCTTTGTCTTTAAGGTGCCTTGGAGATATCTCCAATACAATAATAAATGGAGAATATAAATAACCATGATTTTAGGGGGTTAAAACAAGTGTACTACTCTTGACCTAGAGCCACTTATATAAGAATGAAATATGCAACTATTAAAACATTGTTCTCAGCTTCATTGGTATTCACTTCTAGTTAAGGAGATGGTTCTACCTATCCTTCCATGTAAAAACATACCAAACCACTATGAATTAAACATGAAATGGGTGGATATGATATGAAAGTATACATATAGTACTTGGTTCAATAGACCAATATTGAATGTCCAACTAGAAAAGAAAAACTAAACCATTAGGATTACATAAGAAGTTTGGATGTACAAAAAATATTAATTACTATTCATATATTATAGACCACCAATCCTAAAACTATGAACATGAAATGGAGGATCATATAGACCCCTAACATCCACCAAGTGAATTCACTCCAACTCCTCTTCTCTAGTCCACACTAAATAAAATCTATTGACCCTTTCTGAACTATACAAGAGAGTGTTAGCAGAGAAAAGACAATTTTCATAAATTATAGATCGATTAAAACCACATGAGCCTAAATATTACTTGTGGGTATGTCATGACACCTTCATGAAGCATTGACACCTGTGGATGAGTCACCCTAGTCTATACAAATATTTGAAATTAAATTTTTGTAGGTGATCTTATTCTTTTTTACATTGTACCTAACATTTTTGAATTTCAAAGACTTTTCTGATCCTTCTCTAAAATTTGGTACATTATATTACTTATTGAAACATTTGTCCTTTTGTAAAAAACCATACAATTCCTTAAAATGACCAAAAAAGTAGCATAAAAGTAAATTAACAAATAAACAAATGTGACAAAGGTTAAAACATATTGTATGACCCTCAAAGTATGAATTGACATCATTTAGGACTATGATGACAATTTTCAAACCTAAAGGATCTGATGAAAAGTTTTAACATGTAGGGCATTGACCAAAATTTACCTAGGGTAAAATTTTGGTCAACATATTTGTAATTTCTAAGGCATAATGTGTTTGATATGATAAGGATAGATTGCCTTAACCTCCTATTGGAAATGAAGTAACTCAAAATTTAATTGACATTGATATTCCTCTAAAAATACTCCAAACTCACACCAAACATAATAAGAAAAACAAACATACAAAACAAGACACCAAGACACAAACAACTCACACCAAATAATGTTCCTAGCACTTAATGGAAACACACACCTATTCTAATATATACAATAGCTCAAAACACTTGAGGTGAAGAATAAATTATTCATTACTTCAACCAAGGTCAAATATAATGCATATAGAATCACTGCTACTCCATGAGAATAAACCATCATAGAATGAATATTTATCAATTAAAAGTTGCTTATAGAGGTAATCAACTGACTTACCATTTTTGGAGCTTATTCTAATATCAAGTATATAACTTAGACCTCTCATTAATACTCCATCTAGCTTTCCTAGAGGCTTGTCTAACTTTGTAGCTTACTTGACCTTTATCATGTTTACTTAGAATTCTTCAATCTGATCATTAGGAGTCATGAAACTCTTCCCAACTTTAAATGTGTTTGAATCATGATATGTTCATTTTTGGGGATCATCAAGTTAATATAATTTTTTACCAAACACTTCATGGTCTACCAAAATTGTTTTCTACTTCATAGAGACCCAAATCTCCTCCTTATGCTCATTAGGTATTTGACTGATCTCATCATCAGGTCTATGTTCCTTTTGAAGAGTTGAAGACCTACTTATCTCTTCAAAATTATGTTCTATGTCATTTAATCAATTCCACATATCATCAAACTTTTCTTGAGGTTCATGTTGATGAATATTTTTTTCTTTGGTAAGTAGCACTGAATGTTCACTAGGACTATGATGCTTTGTTACAATTGGGATATGAACATCATCATCCATGTGCAAAAGGTAGTTTCCCCATTAAAATTACCTTAGAGTGTAATTTGAATTTTCTTAAAGAGACCCATCACATTAATCATGGAGGATGTATGTACCAAGACCAGTTTCTTCAATATGCTTATATGGATCAAATCCATGTTGAACAACTCCCTATTCATCAAGGTACAAGTCAGCTATGTCATTAAGAAGTGTTAGAGATTATTGATCACTAGGATGATATTCATCACTAAAATTGTAATTCATGATTGATGTACATAAGGCACATATGGATCTACATGAAATTGAGATAGAGGTTATGATTTAATTAATATTTTAACACCATACCTAGACCTAAATGCCATATAAGACCAATTTGAATTGAAGTATCCTCCACTCTTATAAATAAAATATCTTAACAAGCAAAGGTACAGGTGAGGTGGCACATCTACAACCACAACATCTTGATAAATAGTGAAAGTAGGATAAGAATGAATAACAAGTTGTAAACCTTTGATTACGCCAATTGTCTTGATAGTTAAGACATCTAATTGTATCACTCCTTTAGAATGAGGCTCATACTTCAAATTCAACTTATTAGCTACTTGTTTGGGCATTATTGAATTACTTGATCAAATATTAATCAAACAATTGTGAACCAAATCATATCCAATGATTTTATAAAGATAGAATGGAGGAGGTTTGTCTACTTTCTCAATTTTATTTGGATGTCCCTCACTATGATTCAATATGTTTATCAAGGCTACCTCTTTCCCACTAGGCTAATTGGTTATCATGCTGAGTTTGGACAAGTTTTATTGGATTAGGTCTACTTGTCTAGGTATTTCTAGTGTATCCCACATTGATACTTTCACATGAACCTTCTTTATTTACTCTAGATTGTTAGTGAAAGAGCCACTAAACTTAGTTTGTCCACTAATAGGAATAGTGTTGCCTAAAACTTGAGAATTTTGAGGTGTGAAAGAACTCTTATCATTGTGAGATATTTGATCTACTTGTGAATTTGGGACTACATTATACATACCTTTCATTTCAATTGTTTTAAATTTCATTGATGGACTATTAATATCCCCTTGAACCTCTTCAATTGCCTTTCTCTTAGACCTTGCATTTGAAGCTATAAGACTTGAGTATTTGTTTGATTATCCTTGGTAATTCAAAACACATGAGTAATCTTAATTCCAATTTACTATAGTATACCCCACTTGAGTACTCTCTCCATTTTTTTCTCCTCCATTGGTACCTTGGCTTGAGTCATGACTAGCATTATTCCCAAATTTGCCATGAAAACTTGATTGAAGGACTTATTGGCAAAGTTAGATGGATCATGAGATTGATCTGATGGAGGTTGACCCTTATGATCTTGAGAAATGTTTTTTTAGTAGGAAATAATTATTTTTAGTTAGAGAGAGCATTGGGATTATAACCATTATATGTTTTTTCTTGAACTAGTTGTCCTTGACCTTGAAGATGGCCTTGAAAGGGTAGTCTATTGCCTTGATAGTTTGGATAGTAATGATTGTGTTGATAATGGCCTTGAAAATTTATCCCTTATATTATATGATCCTCTTGATACCTAAACTTTTTATGCTCAAGATCTTTCATTCTTTCTACCTCATTAGATTTACTTGATTGATTAAGAGCAACTGGCTTATGTTCTGGTGTAGGGATAAGAGAAACAATAGGTGTAGAGGTTTGTAAATTAGGGAATATAGGCATGGGGGTTCTTGGAAAAATATTCCCATACTAAATGAAAGAGTTCTTATCCCTAATGGTCACTTCATAAGCATTATGCAATGTGTCCCCTCCTATAGATTGTACCGTCATAGAAATATCACTAACAAAAATATTTAAGATAATAAAGGAAAGCATGATGTGTAGGAGGTATTACCAAGATTGGTATCCTATCACATGTCTTATAAAACATTGTGTGTTATTATTGAATATATTTTTGAGTTGATATCTTTATATTGGTTAACTAGTCAAGCACTAACAAGTTGTCACTCTTATCTTTAAAGCATCACCCAATTCATCCAATGTGGTGCTATATTCAGGAGATAAAGTACCATACCAATAAAGATATTTATGATTGAAAAAAACCAAAAACCTAATATCTATATTCTCCTCAATGATGTGATGTGTATTTCATAAGTTGGAAATGTTTTTAATGTGCTCAATAGGAGTAATAGTAGTCTTACCTATGTATGAAGGAACAATTTTTAGGGCTGTTATGGTAATTTTATCATAATAGGAAAGTTTTATAGGAATATAACCATTAAAATGAAAAAAAGGTAGGTTCCTTACCATGATAGCTATAGGTTTTTTCAAGATTGGACCAATCAAAAACTTTATTATATGTCTATGAGAAAGGAATGATCTCCGTGGGTAAGGATGGGTGTTATCAAATTTGTATGCTTTAAATGAATAATAAGGAATATCTTGGAAATAAAAATGAATGCCTTTAGTATGAGATATTTTTATTACCTTAGGCATGAAATAATACACTAGTATACCACCATTATTTGATTATTAGAGTCACCAGATACTACAGGAAGAAGACAATTACATCCTCTTTGTTATCAAGACCACCATCCACCTTGAACAACCTTCTAAAACCACATGTCCAACTAGGTGTGCCAAAAATATTATAGCCAAAATTTTCACCCTAGATAAGTCAATTAGACCTTATAAAATTTGGGATAAAATGGAACTATCTATGAGTATAAGTAGATTGATAGAAGAGATAGATCTCTAGATTATCAATTTTAGGCTCTCAACTACACTATGATAGTCACTTGTTGGGGTCAAAAGAGAAGAAGGAAACATGAAATTAACCTATACTAATAGAGGTGATAAATGAAGGATATGTCCATAAAAATAATTAAAACTGAAGGTAGATTACTAAAACTGATCTCAACTCAAGGTTCTTCTAGCATAAGTGTTTCTACATGGAGGTAGATTGTTATGCATTTATAAAGGTGACTGAATAGGAGGTCTAATATTAGACACTACTAATCTTATTCACTCTTAAAATACACATAACAATAATTTACAATTCATGAGACCTATTAGAGGAAATACTAATCACATAATGAATACAAGAGTATAATGGAAACAAGGAAAAACAATCATCAGTTGTCATCCAAAAGTACTACTTGACATACTTAGGAAAAAAATTTAGAGGGTAAACCAAATTGAAAAATTTATTCAAAGGCAAAACAAAATTTCAAATTAATAGGGATTCATCATACCAATTTTCAATAGTTTACAATTGCCAAAATGGATTCAATAAATAGAAGAAAAAAAAGAGAGAGAAAGACTAACTTTGGAGAGTCATAATTCCAAGTGTCAAGTCTTGAAGATAAGTTTCAATGTAAGAGAATGAGTTAAAAATTATATCATGAAGTTATCTTGAGCAAGTCTCAATCTGAAATTTGATATCCTCCTGCAGTTGGTGTATGGATACTTCATTATCCTTCTTGAAACTACTCTCTTGGTGGGGAGTCCACTAACTACCTATAACTACCTTGGAATTCATTGACACATATGCACTAACTTGAGAACATGGAAACATGATTGGTGTATGACATTATTCTCTCCAACTAATAACCTTCTCTTTACCACTTGTTACTTACCCCTACATTAAATAACTATCCCTCTAGGCCTAAACTCTCACACTTTTCAAAGGGGTGACCTACATACACTCAAGAGAGTTCATTTTAGAGATGTAAAACACATATTCAAAACTTATTTATTCTCTGATCTATCATATAAGCCTCAAGAAAACTCAATATCACGCTTCTCATCTCCAATTTGGAAACCACCTTGCTTCTCATTGTTATATCCAAGACTTCTTACAATAGTTAGCTTAGCAAAGTAGTTTCCATTTATGATTGAGGTGGAAATGGGGTTTTAGGAATCATAACACATCTCTACACACCTTCCACCATGAATTTAACTCATTTTTTACCTTTTTCACCTTCAAATCATCTCAAATATTATAGAAAACACAAGGTTTAAATCATATATACAATTTATTATATGGACTAATTGAGTGGTATGATGCCTTAAAAAGTGTCAAGTAGTTCCAAATCACTTTCGAGTCCAATTGACCACTTCTATATGAATTACTCTTTATATTTTCTTCATTAGGATCTTATGAGGGGTTTAAATCATTTACATTCTTAGGAATGGTTCATAAAGGTTAGGACCCTAACCTATAAACCAATGAAACTAGTTTCAAGTTCATGACCTCCCTTAATTATCCCTAATTTCTCAAGACCCCATGCATCTTGTCCATATAGATGTGAGTGAAAGAAGTTGATTCTCGAATAACTATTATGCATTATAGACACTCCTAAGACAAATTGAGGGAAAAAATAGCCAATCTAAATTTTTATCTACAAAATAATTAGTATCATAAACCTTCCAATCTCCCATTAAATTTATCACATTTATTAGGAATATCACATGATCAAATGAGTGACATTAGAATCCTGAGGTTCATGCCTAGTTCTAGGTCTCATAGGAATAAACTAGGTTTTATAATTATGTGACCATATATGAGTGGTAAAATTGGATGTATGACCTCATAAATAATTATTCATCTCCATTTAAATCCTAAATACCATCCCATTATGCCTTAATACTCATTCATTCATCCTTTTACCATCAATGCACTAGGTCTACAAATCACATTGCTTATGGAGTGTCTCAGGTCTGAGATAAAACAATGAGAAAATCCACTATTATTATGAAACAAATGAGAAAATTAAGTACTTTATTAACCCATGGTTACCCCTGTTACCAAATATAAAATTTTGATCACACTTCTACATCCCTCAACACTTCAAATTCTCAAGACTAGCTATAGGCCTGTTAGGACTGTATAGGGTTTTCAAGAAAAGTTTGAACTTGTTATACCTTCACATGAGTTAGATTTTTTGGATTTATAAATTAATGAATTAATAACTCCATTAAATACTTAAATTATTCACATAAACCAACACTTTAATATTTTGAGACCCCATAATTCACTTGGGTAGAATGTATGCATTTGTGTGTTCCTTTGAGACTAGTCTGCCAACATAGTATTCTAAGAGTACTATTTCCAACATTAGGCCCATCGTATTATGATGTTTTATAGTAAATAACCTTATTAAAATATTATAAACTCTCATTTCCTTCTAAATTATCAACCCACTATTGTGTCAAAACTAACTTTCTCAATAGTTTATTGTAGTGGTTTGGAGTTTTATGGTTTAGGAACCCTATTCAACAATAAAATATCAATTAAATAATGCTATTTTTTAAATTATTATCTGATTAAAATCCTTGGAGCCTCTATGTTTCTTTATTATCTCTGTCTAAAATAACTTTTCAACCTGATTAACTATAAGTGTTGTTTAAGGGGGTCTTGACTATGTTTGATCTTGAATTGACTCTCAAAACCAATCTCTAATATTTTTCAATGGATTAGTCATATATTTTTATCCTAATAATATTATCAAAATATTGAAACCCATTTCTCTTTGGGAACATCACTGACAAAGCACACTTCTCTACAACAAGTTATAGGTGGTTGTTTAGATGGGCTATGTATGTGAGTTTTGAGTTGATATTTGAAACCTATGATTCCATCTTAGAATCATAAATCCTTATCAAAAGGAATTATCACTATATTATAAGTTTTATATCCATTTAAGATCACATCATCAAACCCCTATACTTTTGATTACCTACTATAGAACCCTATAGGTCTCTATTAGGTATGTTAGCTTGTTTATACTTGTTTCTTTATGAAGTGTCTTAAAGATATCTCCAATATAACATTCAATGGATAATATAACCAACCATGATCTGAAGGATTGAAAACAAGTGTACTGATCTTAACCTAAATACACTTACAAAAGGATGAAATTTTCAACTATCAAAACACTTTTATCAACTTCATTAGTGTTCATTTCTAGCACAATGAGTTGGTTTTACTTATCCTTACAATACTACACATGCTAAAACAAGTTAAATTTAAAATGAAATGTGTGTACATGATCTTCAAGTCTACATAGAATACTTGGTTCACATAGACCAATCTTCAAAGTTTAACTAGATAAGAAAAACCAAGCCATTGTGATTGCATAGGAAATTTTTATGTACTAAAAATCTTAATGATTACTCATATAGCATAGAACACCAATCCTGAAACTATGACCCTAAAATAGAATCTCATAAGGACCCTTAATATCCACCAATTTCATAATACTACAAATCCTCTTCTCTAGTCCTTACCAAATGAAAACCATTGAACCTTTCTGAACTATCCAAGAGAGTTATAGGAGAAAGAAGACTATTTTCATCAATTTTAGATCTATTAATACCATTTGATCCTTAAAATGAATTTTGGGGATGCCATGATACCTACCTAAATCATTCACACCTATAGATGAGTCATCTTGATCCATACAAATCTTTGAAACAAATTTTTTGTAGGTGATATTCTTCATTTTTACATTGGATCTATCATATTTTAGTTTCAAATCCTTTTTTGACCCTTATATAACATGTGGTAAGTTTTATTACTTCTTGAACCATTTTTGCTGTTGTGAAAAATCATATAATTCCTTAAAATGACCAAAAAGGTGGCATAAAAGGACATTAAGAAATTGGAAAAATGTGACAAAGGTTAAAACATATTCTATGACCCTCAAGGTATGACTTGACCTCATTTAGGATAATGGTGACCATTTTAAAACCTATATAACCTTATGAAAAGATTGAACATGGATGGGTCGAGAAAATTTGACCTAGGATAAAATTTTGGTCAAAAGTTTGTATTATGATTTATTCACCATGTGATCTCATAATTCTTATATAGGTGAAAACTATAGTGCGTACATTAATGGATTTCTAGCTTGTTAAAAATAAAAATAAATGTTGTAGACAATAAGATAGGTTTAAAGAAATTAAATTTAAATGTCTTACCATAGTCATTCAACTAAATAGACTAGCATGTATAGAGATTATGTGATCTTGTTCACATGAATCATTAATTCAAATTAAATATTTAGTAAGACATTTTATTATATTTTGTATTTTGATTTATTCACCATGTGATCTTGTAATTCTTGTACTAGTGAAATATATATGGCATAAATTAATGGATTATTGGCTTGTTAACAATAAAATTAAATGCTACGAATAAGAGGATAGGTTTGAGTAAGGCAATAACATTTGAATGGCTTACCATAGTCATTCAATTGAACAAAGTAGCATGTATAGAAATTACATGATCTTGTGCACATGGATAATTAATTCAAATTAAATATTTATTAAGAAATTTTATTTTATTTTGTATTATTATTTATTCACTAATGCAATCTTGTAATTCTTGTATATGTGAAAACTATAGGTTTTAAATTAAGGCTTACTAGCTTATCAATAATTGAAATAAATGTTATAAACAAGAAGACATGTTTGAGTAAGGAAATGAGATTTGAATGGCTTATGATAGTCATGAATTTGAATATAGTAATGTGTATAGAGATTATATATGGTGAAGACAAAAAATAAAGATGCAGACAAACACATTGGTTAATCTATCTATAATTTTGGCTTTGTTTAAGAACATGACTAATAGAGAAAAAATGTTATAAACTTAGAAGTAATAGTTGTGCATGGATTTTTTTTTTAATCTTTATCTATTTTTTTAAATACCTGGTATTATCCTCTAATAAGTACTCCTTATCTAGTTTTTGAAATAAATCGTATAAGAACAAAATGATATGGAAGTAAAATGTAATGGCTTACCACAACTATGATAATAAGTAAAGTAATTTGTATAGAGATTAGGTATGGTGACACTGACAATGAAATCTATAGAAAAAAACATTGGTTAAGTTATGTATAATTATAGTGTTGTTTGAGAACACAATTAATTGGGAAAAATTGTTCCAAACTTAGAAGTTTTTTTTTTTACACAAAACGTCCTAATTCATTTTAGAATCAAACGACCTCTTTCTTTTTTATGGTTGGTCAATCTTATTTGGGGTTCCAAATTTAATCTTTTTAATACTTCCACTAGATAAAATTATCTCAAATTATGAATTTTCATAATATAACACTTGGTTTGAAAATGTTTCCTTGGCCATTTATTTTTCAGCTGAAACCCCTCTAGATAAACCCTTGATTAGAGAATAAAAAATTTATTATCATTTTAAAAATCATTTTTGTGTATCCCCCCTCCCATGAGAATGTCTTGGATATGTCTTAAAATAATCTTTTGGGGTTTAATTTAATGTGGAAATTAAAAATTCCTTTAACCATGAAGTTTTTATCATATGGGAAATGTTATGCAAAATTGGAAATCCTTTGCATTTCCCTTTTACATTAATATAAAAATACTTAGTTGGCCCTCAAATATTGATTTTAGATAGAGTCCCTTTTTGAATCTAAAATATTTTGAATTTGGAAATATTCTTTGGAAATATCAAAGATCTTCTATCATCTTCCACATGTAAAATGATAGTGTTACTTTTCATTTTTGACTTGGCCATTAAATTCAAATATTTATGGGACCCAAGGTTCTAGATTGTAGATTAAATGATGATACAAAAATTTTCAACATTATGGCTTCAGTAGCCTTCAAGAGATTCACTAAAAATGGATAAGTTTCAAGAACCTCCACTTCTATGATTGTAACATGTGTCTTCATCATGGTGCACTATTGACTTGAGAAGGAAGCCTAAGTAATTTTGATACTTGAAGTCCCAATATCATTCTATGTGGTATGATCTTAGATAGTTAGGACTTAGAGGGTCAATGTTTAGAGTTAAAATAGTCTCAATCCATGAAGCTCCAAGATTACATCACATGGCATGACATCAAATAGTCAAGATTCAAAAAATATTTATCATACAATTGGCATATGGGGAACTCATCTAAAAAATATATCTCTATGGCCTCAGATGGCCAATTTGATACCATGCACTCAAGGTTTAGAACATCTTCAAGCAACTGGCTTCACCT
>JARHVA010006477.1:582500-595000 GCA_037957365.1 Torreya grandis | reverse complement strand
CATATGTTAGTACAAATCTTCATTCTTTGCATTGCATTCTTGCTTTTCATAATATGGGATGATATTAAGAAAGTTATTGTTAAACATAGTAAGATACCTCTCCTTCAAAGCAATGTTTACTTCTATTTAAAACAAAGTTTCATTACTTATTTTATATCTCTCATATGGAACAAATTTCAATTTTATCTAAACATATTAGAAATATCTTAGCACATGTCAAAGTTTTGTATGCATTCATTCACCATTTCATGCTCTCTATCCTTTGCTCTATATCTCTCATATGGAAAAATTTTCAATTTTATCTTACTAAACATATTAAAAATATCATAGCACATGTCAAAATTTGGTATGCATTAATGCACAAATTTTTGCTCTCTCTCCCTTATTTTCTATCTCTCATGTGAAATTCCCTTTATAAACATATTTTTATACAACTTATAGCTCCAATTTCATGCATTTCATTTCATATTCATGATTTCTACCTAGATACATATAACTCTTTGGCTAATTTTGAGTATTTCCCTATCACTACTAGACATAAGCAAACACTAGTGGTTATATCTATCCCCCCTCCCTTCAAACTTGTTACATATAGCACTTATCCCATACCTACTACTAGATTTATGTCTATATTTGATCATGCAGTACATGCTATCACCCAAGTTTACAAGGATAGGCAGGTTGATTACACCCATGGCTATAGCTTTATCACTTAGGTTAGCACCCCTTCTAGTATAGTTGCAGTTCTTGAGATCATTCAATGATCAGATGTTTATAAAGATGTGTTGTATGCATCCCTTCACAATACTAGAATTATTATTTCCACTAAACCAACTTAAATTGCCTCTATCCTCAATAAAATGCAATGGATTGAAGAGCATATTTCTTTTGAAAAATAATATTTCCCCCATACCACATTATTGAACAACATCTACCTTTATATATTCAATTCATAATTAATGATGTAAGGGTAAAAAGAGTGTTAGTTGATAATGGTTTAGGACTCAACATTTGTAACATTTATTTTCTTAAAAATATTAATATATAACCTTAAGATTTAGACCATTATGACATGAACATCAGAGGTTTTGAAAACATCCCACAAAAATTCATGGGTCAAATAACACTCAATCTTACCTTATGGCCTAAGACACTACCAACGACAAATGAGCTCAATTATAATTTATTACTTGGTTAGCCTTGGATTCAAGATATGCATGCAATCCATTCTACACTCCATAATTATCTAAAATTTAGTCACAAAGGCTGTATCTACACATGCCCAATAGACACTGAACCTTTTAAATACTACCAAGTTGTCAAATACCCACATAATTATATTCCATAATTTAATCTTGGAAATATACCTACACAACCCACTACTCATAGTGCACCCTTAGACCATGCAACACATTAGATAATTCCAAGTTCTATAATAGCAACGACACCAAATCACCATTTTACTTCCCCTTTTACACTTAAATGTCTTAATAAGATGCGATATCATGGCAAAGGTATTGAAAAACATGAACAAGGAATCACCAATCCTATCAAGGCATCCACATAACATGTAAAGCAAGGGATAGGATATCATCTTACCCTTCTTCATGATAAACCTTCACCCACCACTTCAAAGCACATAAAATTTTGTCCACCCGTTACACATATTGACCATATAGTTGATAAAACCTCTACATTATCATTGGTCTATCTTGATCTTAGAGATGATATAGTTTCACCAAATATGTTCACATTAGATGAATTCTCTAATAATGAATCCCTCCTATAATTTCTTAGAGCATATGAGGACCTCCCATCTTGCTACCATAAAAATAGATTTCCTCATCACATAAATGCCCATCCGTACTTAAAGAAAATATAGATTTTCTCTAAGAAATACCAATTAATTTAGATGATACTATTCCTATAACTTTGTACACACTAGATCATTCCACATTGCTTAATGATAAAATAGTTAATTTCAATTTTGGAATCGATTAGGATCCTTGCATTGTCTTGTTAGTTGAAGATACCAATATTCATCAAACTTAAATAGATTTTCTATAAATATTTGCTTTTTCCTACTCAGATATACCAAGTATTGATACATCTATCATAGTCCATTAGATTCCCCTATACCTAGATGTTAAACCTGTTAAGCAAAAAATTTGCAAAATGCATCCTAAGGTGGCTCTCTTAGTCAAAGACGAGATCAATGCATCTTAGATGATGGCTTCATTTGACTAGTATCACACCCTAAATGGATTTTCAATATAATCCCCATGGTAAAACCTAATGGGTAAATTTGGTTTTGCTTTTATTCTCAAGATTTAAATAAAGCATGCCCAAAATATGATTTCCCCTTACCCAATATTGGCATAATCATAGATTTCACAGCCTGATATGAAATTATATAATTTATGGGTGGATTTTTTAGATTAAAAAAATAAAAATCATTGAATAAGATCAAGAAAAACCATCTTTTAAAATAGCTTGGCGTACATTTTTTTACATTGTCATACCTTTTGGATTAAAAAATGCCTGAACCACATATTAGTGTACCATGATGCATATTTTTCATGACTTGATTCACCATACTATCATTGATTATGTCAATTATATATTAGATAAATACAAACAATGACAACATCATGATATTGATTTATGAGATATATTTCAATGACCCAAGAAATACAATATCTGATTAAATCCAAAGAAATGTGTGTTTGGAGTTATATTAGGTAAAATCTTAGGTTTCATTATTTCTCAATGTGGAATAGAGGTTGACCCTAAGAAATTCAAAGTAATTATCAATATGCCACCTCCCATGAACATAAAACAACTTCAATCCCTACAAGGTAAGATCCAAGCAATCTTCTATTTTATAGCTCAACTAGCTGATAAAACTCAGTCATTCACTCAATTATTAAAGAAAGATACAAATTTTGTCTGGAACCAATCTTGTCAAGAAGACTTTGATATAATTAAGCAATATATTCTTATTCTACTTATTTTAGTGTGACCTATCCTTGTTAGGCCTTTCCTACTGTATATCTCAGAAATAGATCATGCATTACGAGCACTCTTAGCATAACGTGATGATCAACATAATAAATGAGCAGTTTATTACATCATATGTACATTGGTTGATTATGAAAAAAATTATTCCACAATAGAAAAACTATGTATAGCATCAATATTTACCAAATAAAAACTTTTACATTACATGGTCAATAATGAAACTCACATTATTACAAAAGTTGACCACCTAAAGTTTCTAATGGAAAAACCACATCTTTATGGTCACATCACAAAATGGGTTATGTTATGAGTAGAATTTGCCTTAAAGATCATTCTATACAAATTAATAAAGGGACAAATCATTGCAAACCATTTGGTAGTAGCAACACTCTTGGATACCAATTCTATTAGTGACACATTCAAAGATGAATTTATTATCTATTCTACTCATTTAGACACTTGGACCATGTTCTTCGATGGTTCTCAATGCACATCTGGTGTAGGGGTAGGCATTGTCTTTGTCAACCCTTCTAGTCATATAGTTCTTATTTCATATTGATTAAGTTTTTCCTGCACCAATAACACCATAGAATATATAGCACTTATCTGATATTTATTTGCCACCCAATCCCTCCAAATTAGATATATTTAAGTCTTTAGTGATTCCTAACTTGTGGCCAACCAAGTCAATGATGTTTATTAGATAAAATAAGAACATATTATCCCATTCTAAAACATGATACAATGTTTATCATCAAAATTTAGTCACTTTTCTATAGAAAGTATACCAAAAAATATAACTAACATGTAGATGCAATGGTAAGTGCCAAATCTTTGATTCTTATCTACATCAATGATGATCAAGTTATTTTCATAATTAAATGATTACAATCATCATCAATATCTAACATAGATTTGATTTCATTATCTATTTTAGCCACTATATGTAGTTCTATAACTCCAAAATGGTTATCTAATAGCTATAAATTTTTAAACAAATCTATTACCCCAGACACGTTTTCATGAAATGATAAATATAAGTTACACAAACAATCACTCTCTTACGTAATCATCGATGGAAAGATTTTTAAATGATCCTTCAATGGATAATTACTTAGATTCTTAACTTTAGTAGAAGCCAAAATTGCTCTTACACAAATGCACGATAGTGAGTGTGGTGGACACTTCAGTGGAAAGGCCATGTCACACAAATTTCTTTAGCAAGGGTACTAATGGCCCACTATGGAGGATGAATGTTCATAATACACAAAGTTATGGAACAAATGTCAATGACACAATAACCTACAACATGCACCATCACAATAATTGAAACCTATTGCCTCTTCATGGCCATTTATGCTATGGTGATTTGATCTTATTCAAAAAATTAACCTCAAATATGTAGATGGGCATAATTTCATCATCATAGATAAAAAATATTTTACCAAGTGGGTGGAAGCCATTCCACTCCAATCTACCATAGGGAAGGACACTTTTAGCTTCCTCATTACTCATATTATTTCACACTTTGGCCTACCTACAACTGTCATTTCTGATAATGGAACATAATTCACGAACAAAATTGTCAAGAAATTTTACACAAAATATAATATTAAACACACATTCTCCACTCTGTATTACCCACAAGGAAATGGTCAAGGAGAGGCTACCAATAAAACCATCAACAACATTTTCAGCAAAATAATGACCAAATTCAGAGATGATTAACATAATCAACTAGTTTTTGCATTGTGGGATTATAACACAAGTATTCATACACCCACAAGAGCCACTCCTTATTCACTCATCTATGGCAAAAAAGTAGTTTTACCATTAGAATTAGAAATGTCATCTCTTCATGTTTCCATTAAAGGTATCCTCACCGATGACCAATATCATGAAAAGAATCTACACCAACTTGAGTAGTTAGACCATACATTTATTCAAGTAACTGAACATCTCAGAATCTACCAATAATGTATACAAAAGTCCTACAACAAATGATTTCACACTAGAGAATTTGAAGTTAATGATCTCATTCTCAAAGAAAATCTTCACAATGTCAATTCCAAAGAAGAAACCAAAGGAAAATTCAAACAAAATTTGCTAGGTCCATATATTATTACTGAAAAGATTATCCCTAAAGTGTATCATATTACCTCACTTAAAGGAAATAATCTCAAAAATCTAATGAATATTATGCATCTATGCAGATTCCATGTCTAGCATTTTATTTCACCCATTATACTGTACATAATTTTTCAAAATTACTTGTATATGGTTTCCTTCCAATTACTTGTACATAGTTTATTTTTTATTACTTATACATGTATTCTCATCATTTATTATACATAGTATCCTTATGATTTATTGTACATAGCTCATATCGAAAATAACAAAAAAATTCAAATATATTCCAAAATACCAAAAATAATACAAAATTTCAAAATATAAAAACATTTAAATTGTATGCATTATCCATGATTTAAATCTATACTAACATTATAGACTTACATTTTTTATTCTATGCTATTATTTATCAATTTATCTACATTGCCATGCTTCACTTGATCTTCTTTGAGTGTGTGTATTGATATCCAGATATTTGATTGCTTTGATTTACCCATTGAGGGGGAATACTAATTCATACATTTGAGACACATATCAATATATTTAACCACTGATAGCATCTTCTACATGACTACACCATCCAAGTTATGTCATTCTTACACCACACACTTTAGTTATCATGTTGATGTACACTACTTACTAGCTTACACAGATTACTCTATCAACACTCACCAGTATATAGAAATCATGTATTTCTTAGCATATACCTTATCTTTTACTACATGTCTTACATACTTTTACTTCTTTCTTTTATTATTTAGATGCAATTGTCTTTATAGCATATTACCTACCTTCCTTTCTTAGTTTACATAGCTAGATGTGATTACATTTCTTAGTTCTTGTTTTATCTCTTGTATGTGCTTGAGGAAATTTTATAATGTCCTTTGCTTCTATTCTTGTGTGTGCCTTAGGACATTTTCCAATGTCCTTTTCTTAAACTCTCCTATGTGTGTGTGGCCCTCATGCTAACCTTAGTTATTTTTAATTATATGTGTATGTGGGCATTTGAACTTGCCTTGTATGCTAGCTTTCTAGTTTGAGTGACATGTGCCCATGTCCTTTGTTTTTTTGGCCCCTTGGCCACTCTTGTATTATTTTTTATTTTTGTCTTGCATGTTTGTTTTCTTGTTTGATTCTCACTATTTGCAATGTCGTGATCTGCATCATCCATTCTCTTGATTTCTTGGATGTCATGATGGACATCATGCTTCATTCCTCCATGGCAACTAATAACTAATAATTAACATTTTTAGTTTTATTCTAATACATTGTACATTATATTACATTATTATACCTATCAATTCATACCCCTATTTGATCTAATAATCTCCAATACAAACCATTTTATATCTTGAGATACCTTATCAATTATCACTGTTATATCATGTATTTTGTAGCATAACCCACTTGTAGGCATATTTATTCTGAGGTTAGTCATTGTAGGGTCTTCATTCCTACCCTCAAAATTGAGGGAAATAAAGATGGGTTTTATCATAGAGATCAAATCTCCTACTAGTTGAAAAATTAGTTTCCAAAACACTTTGAACAACAATAGAGGTTAAACTAGGTAGAACAAGCCAAAAAAATAGTGATGATTCTATAAAAAAAATTAGCTTTAGTAAAGAATAATATAATTGGACATGGACAAAAGCATCAGACACTAGGTTATCTTGTTTTTAGTGCTCTTGTCCAAATAGTAGAAACCCTAGATTTTTTAGAAACAGGTAGAAAGGTAAGCTCAATTATAGTTTTGCACATATAGAATAGTTTAGATTTAGTAGTTTCACTATAATTTTTCATAGAGAATATAGATATAGGTGGCATCATGCATGTCATTATGGCTCTCACTTATAATTTTAGATTGGGCAATTGGTATAACTTTTAGATCAAAATCCATGTTACAGATGCTAGTGATTGGGGGCAATATGCATGGCACATTGGTCTTCTTTTCTTTTTAAGTTTAGCATATTACCCAAAAATTCTTAGTAGTTGTATGCCTTAATCCATATATAAGTGGTTGGTATCATTTTATAATGGCTTTCCTACAAGCCTAACCTCCATATTTCTGAATAGATTTTATATAAGCTTATTGCCTAGTTTCATAACGGATTTCATACAAGCCTAATCTCCACCATTTTTCTAAGTTGGCCAAGCTTGGCCTAGTTTCCAATACACATTTAGCTATCCATACCACATTTTCAAGATTTTAGATCATTCATAGGCTTCAGGAGCCACCTCATACGACACACATTCATACCGATATCAATTTATAGCTTCACTTAATGGGACAATGATGGAGCCAAAGGACTAGCTATCCTTTGCATTCTTAAGCCACCTACTTAGAGGGATTAGACATATAGTCCAAACATTTATTAACACATGAAAGACCACCTAGCTTCACTTAGTGGGTGATAAAAGAGCTAAAGGGATAGCCTTTACATTCTTGAATCATTATTGGGGAATTGAACACTTAGCTCTATTTATGATATTATTCTTGGTATAGCACATAGCTAGTACACATCCAACATCACTCAGCATCACAATAGGTTTTGTGTTAGCCTACATACATAGTGAGGTGTATTAATTCCTTTCTCTTCCTCTCTCTCTTACACAACTTTTGAATGTTCTTATTTTATATATAATGTATCTAGTAAGAACTGATCTACTCTTTGTTTTCTCTTGAAACTTTATACTTCATACGATGCTCTCTCTATGCATAGCCAACATCACAAAGCTTCATGAGCTTCACCCTTGCAGGTAAGTTTAGGTACACTTTCTATTTCTCCTTTATCCTAATATTTAACTTTACTACATCACTAGAATAAAGGGGGAAAATGTAGTCATATAAAATGTGAAAATTGGTAGCTTGAGTTTGTGTTGTGACTCCCAACCCATAGGTACCTCTTGCATGCTATCATGACCATTATATCCACCTTTTCACTGATTTCTAGTCATTTATAGAATTCTATAACTTCATTCTAGCTCAGCTAATATGCTTTTCCTATGATAAATACATCCCCCTAGGTCCCATACCCTTAATACAATAGCACCCAAGTTGGAGTATACCATTGAACCCTAGGGTGTCCCATTTCTACCACTCTTATCCAATCACCTTCGATATGATATGACCATTTTCTCTCGATTCCTTTTCTTCATTATGTCAGCCTAACATGAATGCATATAACCCATGACTAATAGATCTAAAAAAATACCATTAAAAGTTCATTTATAAAGGGTTGGTAATTATTTAAAATGTAAACAAGAATATAAGAAAAACAACTATGGTAAACTTACCTATTATCTACATACATCCATCCAATATAGCCACCAGTATAGTCAAATCCTCACACTAGTCTCCAGCCACCTCAAGCATACCCAGTTTAGCATTTTTGCATCTTCATTACACTATTACACAAAGCACATCAAGTGGGAGAACTATATATGTCTTGATCCCTTTTCAAAATATTGGTATATAGGCAACATTCTCATACAAGGGGGGTGGATACAATTTTAGTGCATCTTACACATGAACCCCCCTCTTTCTCTAAGTTTTAATTCAAGTTCAAGCATAAGGAAGATATATGGTTGGAGATTAAATCATATTTACAAGGATTTGCATTGATATTCAAGACTTGAAATTTCATAAATGAACTAATACAGGGATAGTGGATAAACACACACAAAAAATCAAATCTTTATGATTAGTTTGGACAATAACGGCAAGACCTTGACTATAGAATTAGACCCCAAAGTGTCTCATTTTTTATTCTTTTATCCTTTCACTGAATGAAATCTAGGTCTTGATTTGTGATAGTGTCCCAATCCTACACAACCATTACCATCTTTTGTCTTAGACATCTTAGTCTTGTTTAAGCTAAGCTACATTTTTCTTCAATTATTACTATTTTTAGAAAGGTTTAAATTATAATCAAATTATACAATTCAATACTCTATTTATTGTAATATATTTTACTAATTTATTCAACTTAGATATTTAACTAAATTAATAATAAAACTCCAACATTCCCCAAATAGTTAAATCAGTGTCTTTACACAATCTCAAGATACCAATTAGATCACCAAAGTGCCCAAAAGATTGACTAAGTTGTAAGCACTGTTATAATATTATGTATATGTGGGTTGGATCTTGAAAAGGTTTTATTAATACAAGATCATCAAAATATTCTCATAAAGCTTTATTAATATGTTTGAATACTATCTCTAAGGATAAGAAACCAATTTCCTTTATTGTTTTCTTAATAATTAGAATTCAATGGAAACTCTACTCTTTAGGTCCAAATGGCCTAATTTGCTTACTTGGAAGTATATTGACTTGGATTAACTATAAAATGCTCTAAATCACTTTAATTTTAAGTATTGTATATTTTTCACATAATAACAATGGACCTTCATAATAGTTTTATACTCAATCAACAAAGTTGGAGATGTACTATACTTGGATTTTGTTATCTTTGCCTTGAAATCTTCTTAACAACCTTGTTCTGAACATAAAAAATTAGCTTCAATTAATTGGTCTATCAATATTCATAAATTAATAGCCTAAGCATGTAAGATATAGCATATATATATCAATGATACAGTCATTCATATATTACATCTACAACATACATGGTACTACATGTACATATTTCACCACTCATACATGACATCTTCATGTGGTCATGGTATGGTCACTCATATTGGACATGAATGCAGATACTAATCCTAGTGGACTTTGTTTCCACTTAAACCATTAACCCCTAACCCTAAACACTAAACCTTAAACCCTAAACATTGAAATCTAAACCCCAAACCCTAAGCCATAAACCATGAACCATGAACACTAAATAGTATACCTAAACTCTATGGCCTAAGCCCTAAACCCTAAACCATTAACCCTAATACATTATCCCTAACACAAAATCAATAATATAGAAACCCTAAAATATTGACCTTAAACATATGAACTTATAATATTAAACCCTATACTTTATACACTAGACCCTAAACCCTAAAACCTAAATATAATCCATTTACCCTAAACCATAAACCATAAACCTAAAATCCTAAATCTTAAACCCTAAAACCTAAATTTAAGCTCTAAAACCTAAATCTAAATCTGAAACACATAAACCACAAGTCATAAACATTAAACATTATATCTTAAACTAAAAATTATAAACCTAAATTGAAAACCAAAAACCCAAAACCTTAGACATTAAACCAAAATCCCTAAACTCTTAACCCTTAACCCTAAACCTAAAACCCTAAACTCCAAACCATAAACTTGAAACCATAATCACTAAACCCCAAGTCCTAAACCCTAATTCCTAATCCCCAAACACTAAATCCCAAACCCTAAATACTAAACATTAAGTTCTAAACCCCAAACCCTCAACCAAACCCCCAAGACCAAAAACCTAAACCTTACACCCTAAACCCTAAAACCTATGTGTGAAATGATAAACCCAAAACCCTAACCCCAAACCCTAAAAGCTAAACTCTTGATCCCTTGAGCCATAAAACATAAATCCCAAACCTCTAAACATATAATATAAATAATAATGCTTATAACTTAATCCCTGAACCATAATAATGAAACTTGAACCCTTAACACTAGTCCCTATACACAAAACCCTAAGTTATGAATCTTGAACCATCAACCTTAAAACCTAAATTTATAAATCCTAAACCTCTAGACATATACCATAATATTGAGTTATCACCTATATAGATAAAGGAGAGGGGGTATTGACTAAGCCATATATTGAAAGGATAGGGGTCATTCTATCCTCTATAAAGAAAGGAGTGACTATGGAAATTCATGTAAAAGGCTTGAAGAAGGATTCAAGATGAATTCCTAAATAATTTATGGGTTTTTTAATCAATGTATCTATTAATATGCATAAATTTATAACCTACAACATTCAACCTATAACATACATATAATAATGATATAGTCATTCATATATTACATCTACCCCATTATTAGTACCACATGTAGGTATGTTGTCACTCATACATGACATATTACTATATTTGCAATATAGTCACTAATACTAGACATAAATTTAGCTTATCACCATAGTACACTCCATTTACACCTAAACTATTAACCCTAAACCCCAAACACCAAACCCTAAACACCATAAACCTTGAAAACTTAACACTAATACATTATCCCTAAACCAAAAAAATAATACCTCAACCCCAAAACCTAGACCCTAAACATAAACCCTTAAAAGTTTGAACCCTAGATATTATACCCTACACCCAAAGCCCTAAAATCTAAACTTTAAGCCATTTACCCTAAAGCACAAACCATAAGCCTTAAATCCTAAATCCTAAACACTAAACCATAAAACCTAATATTCAGTTTCCCACTCCCCTATTAGAAACACCTATAGGTGTGTATGTAAGAGGTTTGTATGTGAATGTATGATATTTGATTATGTACATGGTAGACTAGTTCCATAACCAATACTATACCTCCAGCATTGATGCTTGAATCTCTTCCATGTCTCTAAACTTGATTAATCTCTCATACTAGTTTAAATACTTATATTACAACCCTATAAGAGATAAAACAACACACCGCACACTTGTGCTTCATGATCACTTATGGAACAAACACACAAATAAAACCAACTAACTCAAACATAAACTAACCTAACATAAACTCTTCCTCAAGAAGATGGAATTGTAATTGTGTATACCAAGGGGAGTCCCTATGGTGATTTCTTCTTCATAGTCACTTGGAACATCCTATTGATCAATTATGGCTTGAGGTTGTTCTTCTTCACTTACTTCTCACAAAATGGGCTCTTTTTCAATAAGGGATGAGGTGGGAGGGTGATGGATAGGCTCGTGGGATGGAGATGAGGTATGAGGTGTGATGTAGGTATTGTGAATAGATTAGGGAAAAAGGACCTCCTATGTAAGCTCATGAAAATCCTCAAACCTAGCATAGGACTCTTTAATTTACTCTTTGAAAACTACCTTAGTCATTTGGTCTTACTTAAATTATTCAAATTAGACTAGGGATATATGATATCATTACACTATGAAGGGGGGGGTTTACAAATAGGCTCTAACATACATTAGATGTGTCCCTAATCATCAAAATTCCTCTGGATAAGTATTCTCATTGTTTGTAGTCATAATCACCCATATTTAGACCTATTTTCACATTTGGAACTAATATGATCATCAATTTCTCAATCCAATCCATACATGAAAGGGTATGACACTTGTCAATGGTCCTCATGTCTCTATATCCATGAGGTAGACCTTAAGGCCTCCAAATTAGAGTTAGAACCTTCTTATTTGGTGATCACTCTCTATTCACT
>JARHVA010006477.1:510000-575000 GCA_037957365.1 Torreya grandis | reverse complement strand
TATAGAGGACTTTATAATGTTTTCAAGAGATATGAAGACATGAACTCTTGAGATGATGTCACGTGACATCATCTTAGGGTTTGATTCTTTTGTAAGAAAATATATCCATGGAGTGTCTCAAAATCCCATAGCAAAGCATGTCATCCACATGTCAGTAGATAGTGGGGCCAATATCATAAAGGCATATATGGGGCCAAAGATAAAATGGAAGACCATAATGAGGACAAATGGCTAGTGGCTATTACATGTATTTAATTATCAAACTATGCTTTTTTAATGTACAACTCAGATAAGTTATTAGCTATGACAAGGGACAAATTTTATCTTTCAATAAGAGTTATGATGTTTCCATGTGTTGTCATCATATAAGATGGATGTGCAGAGGAATTTTCAAAGTAACAGAGGGGCCTAATGGCCTCGAGTGTAGATATAATGCCATGTGGATCCATACATTGAGCCAAGATGAAATATATATGGCACTATCATGGAAGATCATGCCTATAGAAATAAATACAATGGTTGAAGGCTTCCATATTACCTAAGTACCCAAATCGTGCCATGTGGTAAAATCTCTTATTATATGTTACCACATCACATAATTTCCATGTGTCAAAATCACAAGGCTTGTAGGATATTGCTATATCTAGTAGATTATATGTTTAGATACCCTAAGATGTTTCCATATGGTACATTATTAGGTTCCCATGATGCCTCCATGTGGCATCATTTTTGGCCTTTAGGCATTAGAGGCTTTATGTTATGTTGATCAGGCATGATATTTTGTAGGAGTAAAACTTGTCATGATCATGGGGACTATATATTTTAGACTTAGTTGAATTTAAAAAGTATCCAAACACTAAAAAGTAATGATGGAATGTACATATTCCATGTGTTGGTTTAACTTTGAATCTATTGATGTATCACTTGACATGATGTAATAATTAGGAAAATCGGTTGTTAATCCATGTCTCCCCTAAAATGATGTAGATCTTAAAAAGTAAATACCTCACCATTTTATAAATGTACAAGGTCTTGGTATGATGGTCTTCATTAAGTTGGTTTATATAGACTTGTTCCATGTAAGGGGCTTGTTTTAATGAATTGAGATGTGGTTAACTTTAGATAATATATTCATACAGAGAGGCTACGTACTTCACTTGGATATGCATGTAGGGTTTACCCTCTAATAAATATAATGCTTCTAAGATTTATATAAGATAAAAATAGTTGATTTATTTACTAATTTACCACATTAATGGATGTAAAAATGCTAAAATGATGATAAATCAAAGGTTAAATAACAATCAAGATAAGTAATAAAATTTAGATTGCTCTTGTTCTTAAACTAGTTTGATAATAAATAAAGTGCAAAAGAGTATTGATAAAGAGATAAAATGTTTTCTTCAAATGTAGATGAATCTAGAATTATCTAGGAGATTGAATCCAATAAGACCAATCATCAGTTAAGCCAAACCTAGCACAGCTCTAACTAAAGAAAGTGCAAGGGTATGAGGAGTTTTAATATGAGAAGGAAAGTCATACCTGTCTAAAATAAATAATAAAGCCTTACACAATCTCAACAACCTTCAAATTATTAGTATTTTCCTTTTGATTAACAATATCTAGGACTCATATAGTCATCTAAATGCAAGAAACATATTTGAAAATAACAAGACTAAAATAGGAAGAAGGGATAACTAATTCTAGAAAGTAGTAAAGTGCAATAAAATAAATGGGCATGGACTATGTATGTATCTTTTAAAATTTAGAAAGATCCAACCTTTTTTAGGCTCTTCAGAACTCAATATATATATGAAAGGGATGAGCCCTTCCATTCTTTACCAACTTAACACACTAATAAGGTAATTACAAATATTCATTATTGATTGAGGAGTGCATTTGCGATTTGGTTAGATCTATTATCTTGATCATGATCAAAGACTTATAAAACCATGTTCTTCAAGGGCTAAATTTATCACTTTCGAGTCCTTTAATTGGTGGGAAATCATATTCAACTAGATTGTGCCTATTATATTAAATGCATAGTCCTATCTTAGGCATTGATAGTTCTTATAGCTAGATGGGTTGTGAAGTTAAATTTGTTATTGTATTTTCTTGTGTTTTTAGAGTCCTTATTTTATTAGGTCAATATATGTAGCTTCAACATGATTTCCTGCTAATTAAATAGGGTGCTTAAAATAATTCTAATTGGGATTTGTTGTGGTGAAGTGAGACTTTTCCATTTGGCATCATCTTGTTTGCGTAGAATTCTGACATAATGTTGGGCTACATAGAATCCTCTAGGTAAGTAGGTTACTAAGATCATTACACATTGAAACATCCTGATAATCCACTTACTTGGAGCCTTTGATTTTTATGTAATTGGTTAGGATTAGTAGTGTTGGAGAGTTTTCAATGATGTCATGAAGGTATCCAGGTGAGTGGATGAAGCATCTTGATAGTCTATGTGTCAATGACAAAGTGTGTAAAGTGCTTATCCTAGTAAGATTGAAGGTATCTTGGTTGATATTGAATTTTGGAATGGTTATAGATGATCAAGGATGATTATGGTGATTTTAGGATGTGAAAGGGGTCCTATCAAAGGTCAAGGATGAATGGAGTGCTTGTGTGCATGATTGGAATTCATTCGGTTCTTCATTATGCTCATCTAGGCATAATTTGTTATGTGATGGATAAATATGAGGAGGAATTTTAATTTTGTTACATATCACATGTGTGAGGGTTCAAGGAGAAAATTTAAAATGGTTCGATTCTCCTATGTGAGGAGATCATATGGTCCAAATTTTAGATCATGTGATTTAGCAGAACAAAAAATATGTGGGTGAAAAGTTGGTCCCTCAGATAGAAGTGCACTAAGTTTAAACACTTAGCCAAATTTTTAAATAAAATATAATGGTCCACATTTCATCACATCAAATATATATGGCATGAAATGAATCTGATGTCAAATACATTATTTGTCTAAGTACAAGAAATAGCTGAGTAAGGAGTTTAGTGATGGGGTATTTTACATGCATGGACATTTTAGGAGGAAATGGTCATATGGGTTTGTTAAATATTTTTTCTAGTTTATATGGTTAATATTTTATAACATGAGATTGAGTGAGGTAAAATATATAACTATGCAAATTCAGCCTTCCAATCAGATTGAAATGCTTCCCATACTTAGTTATTTTTGCATAATGTTAAAGATCAAGACCGGATGGAGATCTAATGGTTCATGGGAGTTCATAAATATACATATATGATGCATAGTAAGTCAAATTGGTCAAGGTTTTATATATTTAAATTATGTAAATACTGAGCTCCTTAAAAAAAATCAATGGAGAGTGTTTGTCCCAAGGTGTCAGAAAGTTGTGAGATGAGGACAAGTGTTTGACGTTTAACGTTGAGAAGAGGTAAAGAACAAGATTATTGAGAAGATAAAAGGTGAGTGGGTATTAATAATAATCAATATTAATTTTTAATATTTAATTAAAGAGGTCAAATTTATATAGGTTTAACAAGGTAAAGGTCAAGCTCCTTACAATAAGATCGATGGTGCATATGTGGTCAATATTGCAAGATTGCACAAGATGAGGTTAACTATTCAAAGTTTAACATTTGGGTAGTGGTGAAATATGAGTTAAATTTTGAATAATATCTATGATTAATATTTAATCTAATATGTGAGGGCATGAGATGCATTTTAAGTGACTGAAGTTTAAATGTTACTATTTGAATTCAAATATTTGAATTTAACAAAGGAAAGACTAGTGTTGGTTTTTGAGCCATATATTTTGATAAAGATAGAAATTTCTCATGGTATAAAAATAAAATTTTTAGAGGGATATAAGGTTAATCTATAAATATATATTTTAAGATATGAAAGTGTGTATAATTAAAGTTATGAAGGTTCAAATTTGACTATGTTTTCATGTATGATCTACAAGTAACCCAAGAAGGGTAATTGAGTTGTGGTTGTTGATATCTTGATGTTTAAAGGTGAGATAGATATTTTAGTATATTTAAGACTCAATTAGGACCATATTTGTTAATTATTAATGTTTGACCAATCATATATAGTATGAATAAATGGTTAGAGGTTGACTATGTTTTCATTCTTGATGACTACGGGTATAGAAAGGTGGTTAAGATAATTGATCATTAATAGAAGAGTGGTGTGATGGATATGGGAACTTTAGAAGGATATTTATATCATATTTCATGGTTCCATGAGTTGGAAAGTGTTCCTATATTTTTAGTTTGCTCAAAGAAGTGTCAAAGAGTTGAATTGGTCATCATAGGACCTAAAATGTGACATAGGCCTATTTTAAAGTGTGTTATGCTTAAGTGTGACCCATTTTATATGCCTTAAGGGTGAAGGCATGTGATGTGGCAGAAAATAAATATTTTTTTCTTAAAAATCATGATATCTCTAGAAATGGTGAAACCAAATATGTTGATTTCTTGAGATTTAGAGAGAAGGCATTTTATGAGAGGCTTGTGTAGACTAGTGGAGTATGTCTTAAGAGTGTAATAGAGACCTATTAGATAATATTGAAGAAGAAAAATGTGTGAGTATATCATGTGTTTAATAGGGTATAAGATAGAGGAAATACATAGGCTAGAGTGAGGACTGCGTGTATGACCATTTGGTCATGTTGTTAGTGTTTTGAGAAAACTATTAGAGGTTGATAAGCATGAAAAGTGTTGAGTGATATAAAAGTTGGTTTGTGGATGCATTATGAGTATGTGAAGAATTTAAGGAGGCTATTTTATCATAGGTCCATCATCAAGAGTTGAAGATATCAGTTCAAAGGTAGAGGTGTTCATCTCATAAGAGGTCAGAAGGACTTGATCTTCCTTAGGGGCATGTGATCCTTATGAAATATGCATTTCACTAAAAGCCTTAAGTAGGAATTACATGAACAAGGTTAATATTTATAAGGACTTGAATAAAAGGTGGTCATAAAGAGTTGACCATCTTATGGGTAAATGTTCCTTATGAAATTAATGTTTAACTAAATCTTGGTCAGAAGGACTTGATTAGTCTCTTGTTTGTAATATCTTATAAGACAAGCAGTCTATGTGTTGTAGGATTAATAGTGGGTTTTATTCCTTATGAGGGTTTTCCACTATAACTATGGGTTGTGTGTTTGATATTGTGTATGCATTGAATGACTGAGCTATCTTATTAATGTTGCTTGATTAAGTTGATTGTTTAATAGTTTTAAAAGATCAAAATTGGAATTAAAATGTCTAAGCTAATTAATTCACCCCCTCTCAATGATTGTACCTATAATAATTGGTATTAGTGTAGGTCCTTTGGTAAAATATTGATATCTTAAAGGTGATCTAAGGTACAATATGGATAGTCAATAAGTAGGTTTATATACTAAGCAAGCACTGATGCTCAATAGATCTAATTATGCTTTTTGGGGTGCATCGATGAGGACCTATGTCATGTCTCTAGGGTTTGAAATTTGTAAATCTATTGTAGATGGTTATTTTTCACCTACTACTCCATCTAGTTTTATAGACAAGAAGTTATTTGAGAATAATTCTAAGGAAATCAATGCTATCACTTGTGGTCTTTTAGAGACTAAATACACCAAGGCAATACATTGCACATATTCCAAATAAATGTGGGATAAATTTAAGACTCTTTGAATGATATTAAAAGGATAAGTTGGCAAAGTTACATACTCAAAAAAGACAATTTGAGAGTCCTAAGATGAAGGGAAAATATTCTATGACATGGTTATATAGAGAGTTGATGAGATTATGAACATCATCAAAGGTCTTGGAGATAATCTTGAAGAAAATACTATAGTTCAAAAGGTATTAAGGTCCCACTTTGTCAAGTTTGATCCTAAAGTATTTGTTTTATAAGAAAGTCATGATCTTACTTAACTGAAGATGGTTGAATTTCTTGGCATCCTTACTACCTATAAGATGAGGAAGAATGATGATATACCACCAAAGAAGGAAGTGGCATTCAAGATAAAACTGAATCCAAAGAAAAAATTCCAAGGTAAGAAACCCAAATAGGATGGCACATATGATATTGATGAAGATGAACTAATTGATTTATTTACAAGGAAATTGAAAATACATTCAAGCAAGTATAAGAGTAAGCTACCCTTCATATGTTTCAATCGTGGTGAGATAGTATATTTTACTAACAAGTTACCTCATAAGCATAATAATAATGATGATGAAAATCATGATGAGGACCAATATTAAGACAAGAAGACATATAGGTATTATAAGAGGAAGAAAGGTTTCAGAAAGAATGACAATAAGAAAAAGCTATTCAAGAACAAGAAGAGTCTCTATACCAATAAAGACTATAGCTCATCAGATGAGAATGAATATAGTGACTTAGAGTGTGATCATGAATACTATGGTCTTGTTGAAGATGAATCCCTCGTCATGGTTGAGAAAAAGAAGTTGTTGGCATCAAAAGTAGTCTACTTGGAGTGATTCAAATGATGATGAAGATGAGGTGGAGTGTGAGACTAAATTGATGAATGCCCTTGAATAAATAAACATTGAGAAGAAGATTAACAAGAAGATGAAGTCAAAAATCAAAGACTACGAGGAAAAATTTATTATGTATGAAGCAAGAATGAATGAAGACACTAAGGAACATGAAGATATGGTCAAGCATCTCAATTGTCAATTTTAAATCCTATCTACAAGCCTAAAAGTTAAAAAATATGAATGTTCAAGTTATGTAATTGAAAATGAGTCATTAAAATCTAATTTAGAGAAGACATCTAGTAACGTGACATCATTTGTGAGATTAGAAAAGAGATCCAGTGATCTAGACAATATTTTGAACGATCAAAAGCATGGAAGTGATAGAACTGGTCTTGGATATAAATAAGAACTAGAGAATGAAACTCAATACAAGATAAAGATTAATGTAAACAATAACAATTTGAATTTGAATACAAATCATCAGATAAGGAATGAAGGATCTAGTAGACTGAAGATAAATCAAATTAGATAACCAAATGCCATTAGGTATGTAAGTTTTAATGGTTACTATTACACATGTAATCATTTTGGGCATAGAGATAGAGAATGCAAAAAACCTATAAAAAATGATTTTCCATAGAACTATGATGGGGGTCATCAGTGAAAAGGTGTGAACAAAGTTAAGTTCTTCAATTGTACTGATGAGGGATACTTTGCTAAGTATTGTCTAAATAAGATAAGGTAAGGTGAGTCTTCTTAAAAAGAAAGAGTTTATTTTAGTTGTTATGACATAGGACACATTACAATATTTAATCCATATCAGGTAGAGTAAGTTTATTTCACTTCAAAAATAATTGTTTTCTACAAATATGAGAATATTGGTCACATTGCAAGCACAGACCACCAAGTCAAAATGAGTTTAATCAGGATCCTAGAGTGCAAGGAAGAAGGAAAGTTAACTCATGGAAACTAAAGGTGGTAAGTATGAGTCATGATGGGTCTTCTAGTCTAAGTAATATATTTTCTATGATTGAGAATGCTACATAAGTTAAAGAGTGTCAAGGGATCTCATTGTCTACTTATTTTGTAGATAAAGAGATTGATCTTAAAGAGAGGATGAAGGTACTGGTTGAGGCTAGTTCTGATGTGTGTAAGGATCTAAATGAACATTCTATTATTGCTAAGAAAGTTTCATACAAAGAACATTAGTTTTCTATGCCTAGTGATGAGGTTCCAAACTATATGATGGATTCTTCAGATGAAAAGGTATGTCATGAATCTATGTTGTTTCCATATATTATCAATTCAATCCTAGAATAAAATAAGAATGTTGTAGTGGTTGAGTATGTTACTTCTCTTAAGCCTAAGAAGAAGAAGAACTAAAAGTATCAGATGACCAAGGAGGAGAAGGAATATGAGGAGTTATGGGACACTCCTAGTTTCACACTGTTCTTGGACATTGTGAAGTAGGGTGTCTATGTCTATGGTTCTTAATAGACTCATTTTAGTGGAGAAGTGTTGTTGTGTATGTAGTGTTTACAAGGTTGAAATGGTTTTTTTTAGGTGGCCTATTGAGATTGATGAATTTTCAAGAAGAGTTAGATGATTAGAAATTTCTATGTACTTCTTTGTGATGTGTTCCAAGTAGTTTTATGTCTTGATGATCCTGTTTGTGCCAATTGAAGATTTTTGAGTGCTCTAGGTTTTCTTAGTTTTAGCTTAAGGTAAAGTAAGCCTAAAAAGGGTTATAGGAATTCAAATTTCCAAAAGGTATGGAGGATCAAATTTTGGTCCAAAAGTGTGTGATAGTTGTCTCTAGGTGTGCAAGAAGTTTTAGAGGAAGTCATTGACTAGCATGAGCTTTGTTGACCTTATTTGTTTTGAGATTCTAAGGTTTTGGGCTTTAATAGAAACATGGTTTACCTTATAATTTGAGATATAAGGCTTATTTATATGTTAAATGGGATAAATGGGTTATCAAATCAAGCTTCATAGAAATATGAAGGTTTGTGGATTTCAAGTTATTCAATTTTTTTTTATCAAAATGGAGGCCTAATTAGCTAGTAGGTATGTGAAGAAAGTATGTTATAGAAGATGAAATAGGTGTTGAAAGTTGGTGTGATTTATGGGACATATGAGAATCTTCCAAATATGAAGTTTTAGGTCTTGAATTTGTCTACAAAAAATTATGGGCTCTTCAAGTTCTAGGTAGGGCTAGAAGGAGTCTAGATAGGCCTATTGTGAATATTTAATGTTTTTTGGTCATTTTATCCAAAATACCAAGGTATGATTTTTATCATACGAGTTTTTTTTGTTTTTTTTTTGTTTTAACATCTTTCATGTTTTGAGCATGGATTTAAAACATATGTTGGTGATCATGGGATTAGCTTGTGAGAGAACATTTGAAGACAGGTTTGAAGGTTCTTTATGGTATGCAAAGATCTAAATATTCTCAAAAGCAGAAATGGATCAGATATATTAGGGGGAGTCCCTTTTAGATTTTTATTTATATGTTTCATTAGATTTTATTACTTTTATGTATTCTTTCTTCATTGGTTATAGTGCTTGGCTGAAGAGAGTGTTGGCATGTGGCAAGAGGAAGTTGACAAAGCAAAGAAAAGGTAGGCTCAAGGTAAAGGGAAGTTTGTATCATATTTATAAGGTGGTCCTATCCTATTGATGGTATTTTTAGGTCCTTAGGATTATTTTTCACCCACTTTGTCATTGTGTCAAAGGGGGAGAATATTCCTACTGTGAGAGTGCTTGAAGAGAGAGAAGGAAGGTGAGTTGTTTATTATTTCATGATGGGTGTTGAAATAAATGAAAAAGGGGGATATTATTGGAAATTTGTCAATAATTTCATAATTATGTCGTGGAGGTGTCCAAGTGAGTGGATGAAGTGCCTTGATAATCTATATGTCAATGAAAAAGTGTGCAAAGTGTTTGTTCTAGTATTCTTAAAGGTGGATTGGTTGATCTTCAGTTTTGACATGGTTAGAGATGTTTAGGGATGAGTATGGAGATTTTAGGATGTTAAAGGGGTCCTATTAGAGTTTGATGATGATTGGATTGCTTGTGTGCATGAGTGAAATTTCTTTGGTTCTTCATTGTGTTCATCTAGGCATAATTAGCTCTATGATAGATAAATCTAAGGAGGCATTTTAATGTCATTATATCTCACATGTGTGAGGTTTATAGGATCATATTGATATATGGTTGGATTCTCATAGGTGAGGAGATCATATGGTCCAATTTTTAGATCATGTGATTTAACATAAAAAAATATATTTGAGTATTAAGTTAGTCCCTCAAACAGAAGTGCACTAAGTTTCAACACAGTAAAATTCATAGAGAAGATCTAATGGTCTACATTTCATCACATCAAAGATCAATGGTGTGAAATGAATTTTATCTCAAATACATTATTTATCTAAGTACAATAAAGATCTAAGTAATCAATTTGGTGATGGCATATCTCACACACATGGATGTTTCAGGAGGAAATAGTCATATGGATTATTTTAATATTTTTCCTAGTTTCTATGGTTAAATTTTGATAACATGTGAGTGAGTGAGGTAATATATATATATATATATATATATATATATATATATATATATATATATATATGCAAATTTGGCCTTCTAGGTAGATTACAATGGTCCCCATACTTAGTCATTTTTACATGATGATAAAGATCAAGACCAGATAGAGATCCAATGGTTCATATGAGTTCATACATTTAGATCTAATGTGCATAAAAAGTCAAATGTGTTAAAGTGTTTGATACTTAAATTGGGTAAAGATCAAGCTCTTTGAAAAAAATCAATGGAATGTGTTTGATCCAAAGTGTCATGAAGTAATGAGATGAGGGCAAGTGTTTGATTTTTAACATTGAGAAGAGGTAAAGACCAAGATTGTTTAAGTGATCAATATTGAGTGGGTGTTTGTATTAATCAATATCAATGGTGCATATTAATTTTAAGAGGTCAAAGTGATAAATGTTTAACAAGGTAAAGGTCAAGCTCCTTACAATAAGATCAATGGTGTGTATGTGGTCAAGATTGCAAGATTCTACGAGATGAGGTCAATTGTTTTAAGTTTAACATTTGGGCAATGATGTAATATGATTTAAAATTCAAAGAATATATAAGGTGCAATGCAAGTAACCTAAGAAGGTTAATTGAGTTTTTCTTGTTCATATCTTGATGTTTAAAGGTGAGATAGATATTAGAGTTTTTTTCAAACTCCATGAGGACCATATGTGTGAATTATAAGGTTTGAATAATCATATGAAGTATAAAAAAAGGGTTAGAAGTCAACTATGTTTTCATTCTTGATGACTATGTGTATAGAAAGGTGTTTGAGCTAATCGAGCATCAACAGAAGGGTGTTGTGATGGATATGGGAACTTGATAAGGATATTTATATTATATAGCATGGATCTATGAGTTTAAAAGTTTTCTTGTGCTCTTATTTATCTTGAAGAAGTGTCAAAGAGGTGAATGGGTCATCATAAGACCTAAAAAGTGAGTTAGGCCTATTTGAAAGTGTGTTGTGCTTAAGTGTGACCTATGTTAGATGCCTTAAAGGTGAAGGCATGTGTTGTAGCTGATAGGAAATATTATGATATTAATAATAATAATATCTCTATAAATGGTGAAACCAAATGTGTTGGTTTCTAGAGATATACAGAGAAGACATTTTATGAGAGACTTATGAGTAAGTGCTCTAAGTGGAGGCTTGTGTAGAATAGTGGAATATGTGTTAAGAGTGTAATAGAGACATATTATAGAAGAGTGAAGAAGAGACATGTGTGAGTAGAGTTGTTTTAAAGAGTGTAGAAGATAGAGGAAATACATAGGTTAGAGTGAGGACTATGGGTATGACCATTTGGGCATGTTACTAGTGTTGTGATAGAATTGTTAGTGGTTGATAAGCATGAGAAGTGTGGATTGATTCAAAAGGTGGTTTTTGAATGCATTTTGAGTGTGTGTAAAAGTTAAGGAGGCTATGTTATTAGAGGTTTATTATTAGGTGTTGAAGACATCAGCTTAAAGGTGCAGGTGTTCATTTAATAGGAGGTCAAAAAGAGTTAATATTCCTTAGGGGTAGGTGCTCCTTGTGAAATAGGAGTTTCAATAAAGGCCTTAGGTCAAAAGGACTTGACCAAAAGGTGGTCAGAAGGACTTGATCATTTTAGGGGTAGATTCTCCTTTTGAAATTGATGTTTCACTAAATCATGGTCAGAAAGACTTGATCAGTCTCTTGCTTGTAATATCTTATAAGACAAATAGTCCACATGTTGCAAGCTTGAGAGTGAGTTTTATTCTCCCTGAGGGTTTCCCACAAGAACTATATGTTATGTGTTTGATCTTGTGTATGCATTGAATTAATGATCTTTCTTGTTAATGTTTCTTTATGAAGTTGATATATGTTGATTATTTATTAGTTTGAAAGGATTGGAATTAAAATTTAAATATTTGGGTTCATTTATTTACCCCACCTCAGTGATTATACCTTTAATAAGTGGGTCATTAGGATCTTGCCATGTGTAAACATCCTAGAAATCTAATTGGCTAGAGGTTTACTAATGTAGAGGCACATCAAGTTTCCTTAAAAGTAAACTATATCCCATAGAGCATGACTTGGACACCTGGACCTAGGAAAAAGTGGAAATTTGACTAAGTGTCAAAAGCCTCTAGATAGGTTGGAGTTGTTAGGTTTTTAACAAGTGTCATCAGGTCAATCCAGGTATTTGTAGGTATAAATTAGAAAAGCACCGCCAACATTATTCAAATTAAAAACCAATATTTAGGATTTCAAATTCAAATGACTTAGATATTTGAATAATGGAAAATAGACAAGTCTTTTAAATTAAAACAAACAAAGCATAGAGACTTATCAAAATAAAGCCAATTCAAATAAATATAAAACCTATTTTCCATGTAACTTTTGTCCATTTGTTTTACATAATTGAATAAGATAAAAAGTGAATTTGAGTAACTTTTTGTCAATTTATATCATAATTGAATAAAAATGGACCAAATTATTTTAGAAAAATAGGCATAAAAAATCAAAATTAGAAAGTTTTTTCATAATTTGAATGTGAAATAGCCTAAAAGGGTGATTTATATGTGTTTCGCAAACACAAGTATAAAAACAATAACACTTAAAAAATTCATGTAAATTCAGATTTCACCTTTGATGTAGCATGGATGTGACTCATATGCCATGTATTTTATGATGCTAGATTATTACTATTTATATTTGGCTAAAATGGTTAAGAATTTTTAGACCATTGGTGTTTACATCTATGAACGAAACTATAGCCAAGTCATAATAATGTGATAAGTAATAAAAATGTCACTTACTATTTGATATTAGACATTCACATTAGTTAATCCGAAATAACCTAGGTTCTTCTTGAAATCTTATAGCTTATATAAATTAACCACTTATCTAAGTAAAATATATTTTAAAATGATGCCCTGACTATCTTGACATCTTTTACAACCATAAATATTAAGCTAATCAAGTTACATGGGGTACATTTTCATTTTTATAAAGGGATCAAGGTTTAGAGTCTAGTGATGAACAAAAGGCCATCAAATCTAAGCTCATAGTGAAGATGATGTCATCACGGTACCACATTGTAACCCTTCATTAAGTATGTTTTTGGCCTGGAAACCTTGACCAAAACCACATGGTATCCTCCCAAGGCCATGGGATTTTATCTTTATTATTATAATTAGTCTTGGCTCTAAGGTCTCAGCCTTCTAATAATTTTCTAAGTGGTAGCTTCTCAGGTCCCAAAGGGCCTTGGGTCCTTAGAACCATTAGGCCATTTGGCCATCATTTAATCCTTCTAGGTTTCTAAAGCCTTAAGCCCCTAATAATACACCACATGGTGTCTTTTGGGGGCCTTAGGACAATTAGGCCATTAGATTTACCAGTTTAATTCCTTCAAGCTTTCATGCTCTCAGGTTTGTGGCACATGGCAAAATTTTGGGGTCCAGAGTCTTGTAAAAATACTTAAAGATTTTTGGATTTGGAAATATTTAGAATTTGGCCTGAGACCAAGAAATGATATGAGAAAGACATGTGGAACAACTCACAGAAACTTGAAAAGTTTAAGGGATGCAAAAAAAGAAAGACATTAGACTCTTATAAATGCAGTATGCTGTATTTTTTATGTTAGATATTGTATAGGAAAGTTGGTTTAGGAAAGGTATATTTACTATTTATAGATTGTTTCTCTTAAAATCCAAACAAATCCACTATAAAACATGTTATTGTCATGCTTTTTTATATAGAGGTAATGAAAATTCTCTAATAATTATTCTCATGGATACCAACTTTGATTGTAATAGTGCCACCTTATGATTATGTAAACAGGTCATGTTGTTTTATTTAGCTTTCTCATCTTTTCCTTAAAATTATTGCTAAGAATCTTGGTTACTTCTTATCCACTATTAAATTTCACAATTCTTATTATGAAAACTGTCTTATTGTACTAGTTGTGGTAATCCCCATATTTCCCCTCTTCCTTTAGTGGAATACATACATTTTATATCAATAAGTATCATGATTTGAGAAGATGGATCTTGAAGTCTAAATAAATAGTAATTGTGTTTTACTTGATGTATCTTCTTTTAGTTTGATGTAACTTGTCATCCTTTTGTGATAAATTATGTAGTTTTCTTGGGATCTATAGTAGAGCATTGTAACTATATTAGTTATATTCACTTGAGGGGATTTATTTAGTACTTATTTTCCACCTTTACCATGCTTGGTCATCATTTTATTATTATTTTTTTTTACACCATGCATGGATTTAACTAATCTCTTATTAGCTTTATTAGTTTAGCTTGAGTACTATGGAGATTTGGTAAATTAGTGGTTCATTTATTATGTTGAAGCAACACCTTGGTTAACCAATATCCTATTGAATATATTGAATCAACCCATTACATTATATTTGAATTTATTTTCTTCTTTCCTTAGCATCACTAGTTCTTACCAAAAATATTATATTTATTTTTAATGTTTATTTGTGTTACCACTTGATATTTATTTAGAATTGGTTAAGTGTGTTATTTATGCATGTCCATTCGAAACCTATAATTGAGAAGTAAAGGTACATGTTTTAATTTATATGACTCATAATATTTTGTTAGATGACCTAAATACCAGTAAGGTAGACACAATATTAAAAGAATTACTAAATGATATTTTTTTATAATATGGATAAATTAAACAAATTTAACATAGTTTAATGGGATTTGGGTTGTTAAAACTATAATTATGGTATGGACATTAGGTATGGTTTGGAGGTTGAAACACTTTTAATTTCATTTAGAGATATGTCTCCAGTGTGTTATGCATAACTTACCAATTTTGAGGCTTAGGGACTCACAATGAAGTGAATTGATAATTCACAAACATTTAGTCAAGTACCAAGAGTCAATTGTTTACTAAAGTTTAACCATAAATGATTATATTAAATCATTATATGTTTGGTGATGGTATTTATGGCTACATTTGTAACAAGTATAACATGAAAATGAAGCAACTTTATAGTTCAAAAAAATTGAAATTTATTAGTTGTATTACTTACTACGGTTTATATATTATAAAATTCAATTCCATTGTTCTATGCTTGATAATGGTGTTGTCAGCTATGTTTGTTATGTTCATTTGGATGTGATTAATATCATAGGTATTGATGGTTGATAGTTAATGATACCAATTGCATAAATAAAATCAATTATTTAAATTCTCTTTTAAAAGGCAAATATTCAAAATAAGTCGATAAAATGAATAGCCTTTTTCTATATAAATATTATATGATTTTTATTAATAAAGAGCATATTTTATACCCTCCATACCTAGTTTTGGGGATTACATATTTTTTGTTTTAAAAATTTTCTTCTCTATCATTTAATACTAGTGAGATAGCAAGGCACCTGATTTTCATTAATTTCATATGAAATACAAGATCAAAATGAACAAAATGTGAGAGTTTGATCTCGAGTCTTTGGTGGATCATTCCAAAAACTTTATATTGGTATTTCTTGATGATAGCCTCATCTAAAACCAAAATTTGGAAGACAATTTGAAGCATGTGAAATAGGTATTTTTAGTTATAGAACAACAAATTTATTCCAAACCTTCCAAATATGTTTTTAGTTCCCAAGAGGTGGAGTAATAAGGTCATATTTTTTCAAATGAAGGAGTGAAATTTGATCTTAAAATATACAAGTGATGATAGAGTGGGAAGTTCTTAAGACCCTCAAGAACCTCCAAGGATTTATTTTGCTAACTAGTTACTATCATAGTTTTGTCAAAAATTATGGTAGCATTGTAGTTGCACTCACCTCTTTGTTCACTAAATGCTCCTTCTAATGGACTAATTCAATTACCAAGGCATTTCAACTATTTAAAATGGCTATGTGCACAACTCCAATCTTGGATACTACTAATTTTTCAAAAAAATATTGTGGAGTGTGACATATTAGGATATGGTATGGGGATTGTACTCATGCAAGAACGAAAACCACTAGCAATTGAAAGCCAACTCAAGGAAACAAAATAGGGTCAAACCAATTTATGAGAAAGAAATGATGGCTATTATGTATGAGATCAAACAATAGAGCCCTTATATAATGCATCATCACTTTCAAGTAAAGATTAAACATGAAACATCTTGATTCAAAAAAGTGACCATTAGAGCATGGGAGACAAGGTCACACCATGGGACTCAACTGCAATGCAACCTTATCCAAGTAGTGTGCACTTGTCCCTAAAGACCATAGATTGTTGGTAAAGGTTTGTTAGGACCTTGTACACTAAATAGGTATGAATTCAACTAAAATAATGATATTTGTATAATATTCATAGTATTTTCAAGTTGGTAAAGGCTCTCTTCTAGATTTTAAGATAAGGAAATAGTGAATAGACCTAGGGTAAGGATGTTAAGAATAAACATCATCTTGTATTTAATGATTAATTTTATGTGTCTAGATCAAAAATAGATAATGTGACACATGCACCTATAGGAATGAATTCATATGTATAGATGTACACTCGTGTATTACTCAATCTAAATGTAGTCTAAAATGAAACACTATCATGTTAACCCCAAGTGAAAAGATATAAATGCTAGGTTCAAGGGAAAAATAATGTGTCCCAATAGACACTTAATATGTATAATATGTATATAATAAGATTAAGGAGACACAGGGAGAGGTGGATGGGGAGATAGGTGAGGGTGATACTCCCAAATGCAAAGCCTAGATTTATGTGTAAAAACATCATAAGTCCATGTTGTTCATTGAATTTTTTAATTGTTTGAATTATAAAGTGGAAAGGCAACATGCCTCTATTCCAAGTTTCTATGTGAAAATACAGGGCCCTAGCCAATTTTATTTAAATTAAATTTTTGGTTCTTTATCTATATTTGTGTTATTTTTATCTTCTTCTAGCACCAAATCAACATTATGAAATTGTTTGGATTTAAATAAATAAATAAATAGATCATAAATTACAATGTGTCTTAAACCCTAACTTACTAACTCATTTTTATAATTGCATGAAATAACCTATCCTATGGTTTATTGAACAAATATTCTTCACTAAATATCTCATAAATATTTTATTAATTACTAATTTCATAATCCATTTCAACACTTTTTTATTATATAATTTCCATAGCTTATAATTTAGAATGAATTCCTATTGCCAAATCAATCAACTTTTCAATCCATTCAATCTACTACCACTTTTTTTTCGTACCATGGCATGAAAATTTATAATCTCTAATATACCCACACATAATATTTGTTAAAAACCAATCAATAACACATTTCAATCCTATTAATTCAACTCTTACCAATCAAATAAAAGACTTCGATATATTCGCTACATGCTAACCTAATTACTATTCATATACTACTAGTCATCACTTTTGGATCAAAAAGATCTATTTTTGGTCTATTACATCATATTTATTTTTGGCATTGAGAAATTGTTTGGCATCATTTAGTATTTTGGCTCATTTCTTTTCCAAGAAAAGGTGTTGTAATTCTTTTTTTTTCAATCTTATATGATCTCATGCTCAAGCATTGGAGGATCTTCTACTGCATTATAAATATCAGATCTACACTTTCATTTGGCATTAGATCTACTATGTGGAGCATTATGATATGGGAGGAATTGGATTTATAGAGGTAGTATCATTTTTTTAGCATTAAGGTCTGATCTACCATTTACTTATGTTAGAATTCTGATCTTGGCATTAGAAAAGGATAATTATTTTGTCTTATTTATATAAATCTACCTTAGTGTTTTAGTTGTGGAATTAGATCTATTGATCAAGATCCCTTTCTACTACATGGAGGAGAAAAATACTATGTTGGAATCCTTGTTTGCAGATCTAGAGTGTTGGAAGGTGATCTAAGGATAAGCATTGGCATGGAGATAGGGTGGCATCCTTCTTTTGTAAAGCATTGAATTTTCCTCTCTATTTTTTGGTGCTAAATTTTTTTTGGGCATTGGAAAAATATGGGCACCTTGATCATCCTTGACATCATCATCTATTAATTTTAAATCTATTTTTCATTACAAAATATCAAAATCTAATTGGAAAAGACTAGGGATGCATCCTTTTTCTTCACAAGTTTGGCACCTTTTTTCCTTGGTGGACCCACATCCAACCTTAATCTCACATTCATATTTGTTCTTATCATATTTTTTCTATTAATGAATTTATGAACTTTCTATAACATCATTTAGTGTGTTGAAAGTAAAGTCATTTGACAATATTTAAAAGAGAGCAATTTTTTAGTCTTTTTAAACTTGTATCTCTGATTTATGAAGACGAAGTTGAGGCCCAGATTGGTAGGAGGCCAAATCCCCCTCAAAATACCAAACCACTTTATTCTAGACTCTATGTCAGTTCTAATGAGTTGTTGGAAGACATTTTACCTTATTCAAGGTTACTTTTTTAGTTTTAATTCAATTTTCTAGTCAATAAGCCTTTTTATGAGAAATTTTAATGTTAATATCTTGCAAACATTAACTCAAATTTGACTACCATATTTTTCCTAACTATTTATTTTTTATTTCCCATGTATTGGCATAATTTGCCTTGTAAAATGCACTAATTTATAAAGTGCCAAAATTTGGGGGGATACCTAACATAATTTTAAAACTAGTGAAAAGTGGGGGTTGTCATTGTGTTGGTTCTTGTCTACACATCTTCTCTTTTTCACACATGATTTTTGTATCATGATTAACACATTTAATGGGGTTAATTATAATCATGAATTGAGATAAATTTTTAATTTTGAGGTTTCATCATGGATATTAGAAATGAATTCTATAAATTTATTGTAAGGATAGCTTCAAAGAACTATTTGTCTTGGAAGCAAGGGATAAAAAATCATTTGTTAGAGAAAGATCTACTACCTTTTCTCCTAGGACTTGTTCCTGAACCAACTACCTAAGAACAAAAGAATGCATGGTTTAATAATAATGACATGGTCTATGGCCTAATATGTCTAACTATATCTGAGCATATTATGTATCATATCGAGTATACTGAGTGCCCTTTCACTACATGGACCATCATCCATCACTTGTATGGAGACACTAGATCTTCATTTGCAAGTGATGCTTCCTTGGATGACCAAGCACCTACTACGATTTTTGATGGCTCTTCTTGTGTGGACACATCCTCATTGGATGATCAATTTATATAGATGACATACAATGACACACCTTCTATTATTGAGGACACTTTACATCCTCTTTAATTTGTTGCTACTTTAGAGGTTAGAGTTTCTTCATTGATAGATTTCAGTGATTCTTTATAGTAAGACATACATAGTCTTTTAGTTTCAACAATAAGTGATGATCTCTTGATAGGTGTTTCAAACTAGTTTATGGAGAATCATATTACAGATATGGATGACACATTTGAGGGTTTATCTATCTTGATTTATGATAAAATCATCACAACTAATGTCTCATTATCATCATCTCTAGATCTTGTTTATCATCCATTTCTATATGATCTTGGTTTGTCACCTAAATCTTTGATTAGGCATGTACTTATTTTGATTATGACATCTTCACCTATGGACATGGTGATATTTGAGAAGTTTTTAGAGGAAAATTTGATGATATTTCTTCCCTCATATTCCTTTCTAGTATGGAGAGATTATTTATTTCTTTATAAAGGGAGGAACATTGTTCAACATAATTGGATCATCTTCTACATTTAGTGTCAGGCATCTACTATCACTACAAGAGGATCGCATCTTTTGAGGGGGCTTCTTAGCTCCTTCTTTCCTTCTCTCTCTATTCAAAGGGGGTATACTCTCTTTTGTGAGGGGGATACTTCTCTTTAGGGGGAAATTTCATTGTAATTGGGTACCTTATCAAGCCTCGTTATTGGGACCCATTTTTTGTATCATCGCCCACATAAGCTGCACTTATGGTGGGTATTGGTTAAGAATCTTATTTACTACTTAGTCACTATTGAATTTGTTAGAAAATTTAATTCTAAGTGGGTTTAATTGATCCTTAGCCTTGGTATTAATTAAATAACTAATAAAGTATTATTTATTACCATGAGGCAGAAACCTCATGATAATAAATAATAAAGTTATAATTATTTAATTATTACCAAATTTTAAATAAATTATTTTATAATGATGGATGGACCCATGATTTTAAAAATAATCACCTCCCTTGATATTTCACTATAAATAGGATTTTACCCGTATTGTGAAAGTATTTGACTATGAATTATTTCTATCATATTCAACATAAAAGCTTGTGAAAGATATTTGAGAAAAGAAGTGAGAAGAGAAGAATACTTTATATTAGGGTACAGAGTTTCTCAATAACTAAATAATCAGTAGTAGGATTTTTTTAACCTCTTTGAGGTTTTCCCATGGTAATTCTTGTGTTGTTTTAAATTAGCATATGTATACTTTACTAGTTATTAATCCTCCTAGATTATATTTGTACTCTACTATTATCTACATGGTTTTTATCATTGTATTAGAGCCTGGTAAGTGGATTTAATTAGCAAGTTATTACATTATATATATATATATATATATATATATATATATATATATATATATATATATATATATATATATATATATATATATATATATATAAAGCTTCCTTTAAACCTATGTATGGCGTAAAGGAAGATTTTTTTTCTTGTTTAATCTCTGAGACATCTAGTTTCTAATTATCCATGGTTAGTGGTGTTACCTCCTTCATTTGTACCTACAATCACTACCAGCGACCCCTGAAGCTATTCTTTAGAGATTTAGGAATTCTTTCTTAGACATAGGGGTACTATTAGTAGCTCAAGAAATTTAAATATTTTTTGGTAAAGACCAAATTCTTAATTTTTTTTTCATTTTTAGAATTAAAAATCTAGAAGATTGAAACTAATTTTAGGATTTTTGGTGGTTTGTACATGTTTTTGGGCCCTTAAAATATTTTACAAGGGTGCCATATTTCATCCTAGGCATTTAAAAACATTGATTTCTCCATAAAAAATTTCTCTTCTAAAGGTTTAGTATGCCTTATACCAAAATTTTATGAAGGTTGGTAAAATTTGAGGTCTTTCATGGCCTATTCAGGGTGTTGTAAAATTCCAAACTTTTTCTTGGGCACCATTATTCTATAGGGATGAAAAATTATTTCATATAGTTTTGAAAAATATTTTAAAAATAATTTATTTTTTAATTTCTTAATTTTCCATGCAAGCCACCTAGGTCTCACATTGATAGAGTTATTTTTTTACAAAAAATTAAAAAAAGTAATTTTGATTCTCTTTTTAAATTGCATGCATGCAAGTTTTTATAATTACATATATATATATTTTTTTTAAAATTAGATATAATAATGTTCAAATATATATTAGTGCATGCATGTTATTAATTGGGCTCCTAGAAGAGTTGGTAGGTTTCTTTTTGCTAAAAACCTTGAAAAGAGTAGGTCCCAAGTTCAAAACCCCCTAAATTTAATATTATTTGACTTGGTCAAGTTAATTTTTCAAAATTAATATTTTTTCAAATCCATTTTTTGATTTTCATGCCAACTTCTCACGCATCTAAAACCTCAGTTGACCTATTACACTTGTTTCAAATTTCAATCTAGTGATTTTTTTAATAAAAATAATCATGTAACCAGTCGATCTCTAGGTTTTCATATGTTTCAGATGCATTAGAGTGTTTTTAATTTCATTTTGAAGTTTCCTATTTTTGTTGTTTCAACCCTTATAATAATAGTGACTTAGTAATATTCTGAATGTAACTTATTAGACACTTAGAATTATGCAACCTTGATTCAAATGTTTGCATTGTTTGGTATATAAATTATGTACTTAAATATAATTTCATGTGCAATTCACTTTATGTTGAAAATAATTCATTATTTTATTTAAAATAGTTTATTTTAAGCATTTGCTTACTCTCTTAACTAAAGGGAAGCTATGGTTTCACCTCATTTTTCCTTAGATAAATCTCAAATGCTTAATAAAAATAACTTTAATATATGGAAAGTTCATGTTAAAACTAAATTTATGGCTCAAAAATTATGGAATATTGTCTTTATGACTAAAAAAGGCCCTTTTGGATAACATGTAACCCCTGAGCTTACCAATGCATTTCAAAAAAAATCATAATAAGATATGTCCATTATATTATGAAATGTTAAGGATGAATTCCTTATTCACATTAGTAATCAAGAGTCTCCTAGTAATTCTTGGAAACTCCTTGAGTCCATGCATGAAGGCACTCACATTTCAAAGATCATTAAATTAATCCTTGAATTGCTAATTATACCTATGAAGGGTGATAAACAAAGTTGTTAATTTTCTTGATAAAATGAAAAACATTAAAGCTCAGTTAGATGGATGTAATTATAATTTGATTCAATATAAATTTCTTTATTTTATCATTTAATAAGATATTCATGAAAATATTAGAAATTTCATTTCAATTTTAAATTTTAAGTATCAAATTGAGCAAGATATCCCTAACCTTACTACTTTGTCTGCTCTCCTGATTCAAGAAAAATAAGTGATTATCGATTTCAATTTTAAGGAAAATGTCACTCAAGCACTTCTCACTCTTAATAATATTTTTAATAACACTAAAAATAAAAAATATAACCCTAAGTATACTAAAGACAAATATAGGAATAAGAAATCTGATAATAAGAATCATACACCTAAATTCAATGGAAATTGTAGTTTATGTGGTAAGTTTAATCATAAAAAGACACCTATTATAAAAACAAGGATATAAATAAAAATCAAAGTTATAAAAATAATAAAGGAAATAAATGTAATCAAAATGAGCAGAAGAATAAAAACCCTAATCAAAATAACAATTAGGTTTCAATTGTTATTGTTTTATATGATATTTTATGTGCTTCAAATAGAAATGAATGGATTTTAGATAGCAGTGCACCACACCATATGAAATTTTATCTAATATTTTATGTGATTCTAGAGACATCTCTTAAAAAATTTACTTAAGAGATAATTTTTTTTTAGAACTAACTAAATAGGGAAAAGCAAAAATTTTAAATGTTTTTATTAATGATGTTTCTATGTACCCACACTTAAAATGAATTTGCTACCTTATTATCAACTTACAAATGATAATTTTATTGTAACATTACATAAAGCTAGTTGATCCATTATAAATTATTTTTGTTTCTTGATTGTTGAATGTGTTTAAGAGAATGTTTTTTATAGATTTTTTCCTTCTGCATATTTTTTTATCACATAATAATAATGAATCTCAATAATAACATGAAAGATTAGGATATGTTAATTTTATAATTTTACATGATATGTCTACAAATAATCTTGTTGTTGGACTTCTTTCTATCACTTCTCATCATGAAACTTATGAGGGTTGCTTGTGTTTTGGGCAACATACTAACTCCTTTCACAAGAATCATGATGCAAATTCCTCACATCCTTTAGAATTAGTTCATAGTGATGTTGTAAACCCTCTTAAAGTTGTTTATCTTAATGTTTCTTTGTATAATATTATTTTTATTGATGATTACACTAGAATGAACTATTTTTTTTCATTAAAAAAAGTTTGATATTTTTTTATGTTTAAACAATTTAAAGCTTACATTGAAAATGCATCTAATTTCTATATTAAGAGATGAATAATAGATAATGGTGGTGAATATGTTAGTAAAGAGTTTGATTCTTTTTGTATTTATTTTAGTATTGAAAGGAAACTAACAAATATTTATTCCCCTTAGCAAAATGGTATTACTAAAAAAAATTTGTACCATCATAGAAATGGTTAAAATAATGTTAAAATATAAAAATGTTCTTAAGTTCTTATGGGATGAAGTTATGAACACTAATGTTTTCATGTAAATAAAATAGGGCAACCTTCCAGAGCCCATAACTTTTGAACTGTAGCTCTATTTGAGCTCTTCCATGTGCCAAAATAATCATATCAAAAAGTATGTTTCTATCTTTAGGCAATTATACCTACCTAAGAATATTTTTAATTTTTTTGGAGGCCATACGTGATCATCTTAGGATCCAAAATTATGATTTAATGAGTTTTTTTATTTTTTTCTATTATTAAAAATTATATATTTTTAGAAATGCACATCAAATTCAGTTCAATTTCATCCCATTACCTAATTATACTGCTTAGGATATTTTGAGAGATTTTTGGGATATTTTGAGAGTTTTTGAAAATAGACATTTTTATAATATATTTTAATTTTTTTTTAATTTTGCATGTAAACTCTAAATTTTGAGTTGAGACTTATTTAAGAATGGTGTGGGTTTTAAATTATTTCAATAAATCAATATGAATCAATTTTGAATATTTTTTCAAGATCTTAGTATGTTGTTAATTTTCTTATTCTTGTTAGTTTTTGGTTTCATTATCTAGTATTAGAGCAAGTTCAAATCTTGGAAGAGAGAAGAATGGTGAGAGCATGACGACGTAAGACATAGATGAACATGACTATACAAGAGATGAAGAGGTAATTTCAATAATTAATAGAGGTTATCACCATTCAACAGAGAAGAGAACGTGGTGATAAGGAAGACATAGATCATGATGAAGAAGTTCAACAAGAAGAAGAAGAAGAACAATAAGATCAACCACCATTGATGGTAGAGAGGATGGTTGGAGCTTTAAAAGGAAGGAATGAAGGCCTCAAGGTTAATGTTATAAATTATGGAGGTAGTTTAAAACTAGAGGATTTGATAGATAGGTTGAATAGCAAGGATATGTTCTTTGAGTGGAGGACTATGAGACAAGACAAGAAAGTAAAATTTGCATGCACAAAAGTGAAAGGTCATGCAAGTATTTGGTGGGATAACATACAGAAAGAGAGATAGATAAAAGGTAAAGAGAATATTAATATGTGGAAAAATATGGATAAGTTGAGGGAGAATTTTTTTCTTGTGGATTATGTACAAACTTTATACAAAAGATTTTGGAATTTGAGGCAAAAATATCATAGTATACAAGAGTATATAGATGAATTTTATAAACTTTGCATATGAGTGGAGCATGATGAAACAAAAGATCAGATGGCTAAAAGGTATGTAAATAGTTTAAATTTTTCTATTCAAGATGAATTAAGCATGCATAGAATACTTAACATGGAGGAGGCTTATCAATTATCTTTGAAGGCAGAAGAAAATTAATAGAATTTTAGAAGGACATCTACTAGTCTAAGAAGAGGTAGATCCCTTCCAATAAGGAGATGAGATGGGTTTAATATCACCATAGGTGGATTTAATACCAATAAAAGTGAATCATCACATGGTGCAGAAAGGCAAGATGATAATAGGAAAGAATTTCAATATCAACAAAGAGGAAAAGGATTTTAAAGAGGATGAGGTTACAGTAGTGTTAGAGGATGGTTTTTGAATAAACATAGATATTATGTCTATTATAGATGTTGAGAATAAGGTCACAAATAATTTTATAGATGTGGATAAGAAGGGAACAAAGCATTTGAGTGTCCAAATTATCAAGATCAAGAAAGGAGGCAAAAAGATCACTCAAGAGTAAATCTAGTTGAGGCTGAAATAGAAGAACATAATACTGAAGTTGCACCAGTAGATGTTAGAGAGAATCTCATGATGAGAAGAACTATGATCAACTTAAGAAAGAAACAAGTATAGAATAAATAAGGTGGTGATGCATGGATGTGATCAAATATTTTTCAAACAAGATGTACTTCAGGTGGAAAGGTACGCAAAGTAATTATAGATGGTGGTAGTGAAAATATGGTTTCTAAAGAAATGATTGAGAAAATAAATCTACAATGTGAGAAGCATCCTAACCCTTATCAAATTTTATGGTTTAAGAAAGGGAATGAGGTTATAGTAGATAAAAGGTGATCAATCAAGTTTTCTATAGATAAAAATTATAATTATGAAATATGGTGTGATGTTATTCTGATGGATGCATGTCATGTGTTATTGGGGAGGTTGTGGAAATTTGATAGGAAAGTAGTTCATGATGGAGAAAATAACACATACATTTTTTAGAAAGGTGGTACAAAGGTAGTTTTATCATCTCTTAAATAAGAAGAGATGATATAAAGTATGTTGTCTACTAAAGAATTTATATAAGATATGAAGGTAGCAGGTTGTTGTTATGCATTAGTAGCAAAGAATGAATAAACAAAAATGGTGCAAATACCAACATAAGCCATAAAAGTGTTGAAAAAATATGCAGATGTTATACTTGATGAGTTACCAGATGGTTTACCATCGAAGACAAATATTCAACATCACATTGATTTTATTATAGGATCAGCTCTACCCAAGAAATCAGCTTATAGGATGAGTCGAATAGAACATGCAAAATTAAATAAACAGGCTATTGAATTGCTGAGAAAAAATATGATAAAGGAGAGTATGAGTTTATGTGCAACACCAGCATTGTTAACTCCAAATAAAAATAGAGGATGGAGAATGTGTGTGGATAGTAGGGAAATTAATAAAATTACTATAGATTATAGGTTTCTTATACCTCTTTTAGCTGATATGATGGATGTGCTTTTAGGAGTAAAATATTTTATCAAGATTGATCGAAGGAGTGGTTATTATCAAATTCAAATTCATGAAGGAGATGAGTGGAAAACTACATTCAAGACTAGGGATGGTTTATTTGAATTGATGGCGATGCCATTCAAATTATCTAATACACCCAGCACATTTATGAGGGTGATGAATACAGTGCTACGGCAATATATTGGTAAGTTTGTGGTTGTTTGTTTTGATGATATTTTAATATTAAATACTAATAAACAAAAACACTTACAACATTTGACAATGGTAATGGATTTGTTAAGAAAAGAGAAGTTGTATGCAAATTTAAAGAAGTGCAAGTTTATGCAGAACTGTTTGGTATTTTAAGGATTTGTAGTTTCAAAAAATACTGTGAAAATGGATGAAGAAAAGATAAAGAAAATTATTGAGTGGCCTATTCCAAAAATCATTATAGAGGTAAGAAGTTTCCATGGTTTAGCAACTTTTTACAAAAAAATTATTAAAAATTTTAGTAGTATTGTGGTACCAATAACATATTGCATGAGAAGGAAGGAATTTGCATAGACTGGAGTACCCATAAAAAGATTTGAAATTTTGAATAAGAAGATTACAAAAAGGCCAAATTAAGTATTACCATATTTTAGCAAAGTGTTTGAGGTTGATTGTGATGCTTCATTTATGGGAATTGGTGTTATGTTGAGTCAAGAAGGAAAACCAATAGCATATTTTAGTGAGAAATTGAATGATATAAGAATAAAGTACTATATTATGATGTTAAAATTTGTGCAATTGTATAAGCATTAACATATTGGAGGCATTATCTAGTGCCTAAAGATTTTATACTATTTATAGATCATGAGGCTTTGAAGTATGTGAATACACAAAAGAAGTTAAATAGTAGGCATGTAAAGTGGGTTTATTTCTTACAGGGGTATACTTTTGTGTTGAAACATAAATATAAATAAATAAAATCAAGTAGCTAATGCACTGATTAGGAGTGTAGTGTTATTAACTACTATGGTGAGTGAAGTAGTTGGATTTGAGGCTGTTTAAGAATTATATGATATCAATCGATATTTTAGAAAGATAGTTGAACAGTACAGGAAACCATTAATAGGTGGGATAGATATTATTAATGATGAGTATTTTATATAAGAAAGTTATCTATTCAAAGAGAAATAATTATGCATTCCAGTTGGGTCTCTACGAGACAATATAATAAGAGAATTACGCAGTGGTGTTTTGGCATGATATTTTGGTAAAACAAAAGCAATATATTTGGTAGAGGAAAATTATTTGTGGCTAAAGATGAAGAGAGATGTGAAAAGGTATGTTTCAAGGTGCATAATATGTCAGGTGGCTAAAGGACATGCACAAAATATTGGATTATACATGCCATTACCAGTTCCAAGAAGACCATGGATAGATTTGAGTATACATTTTATGTTGGGATTGCCAAAAACACATAGAGGTAAGAATTCAATTTTTTTTGTTTTAGATAGATTTTATAAAATGGTTAATTTAATTGCATGTAAGAAAACAAATGATGCCACTAGGTTTATAAAATTATTTTTTATGGATATTGTGAGATTGCACGGTGTTCCAAAAACTATTACTTCATATAGGGACACAAAATTTCTAAGTCATTTTTGGAAATTTTTATGAAAAAATATGGGTACTAAGATACAATTCAATAGTGCATATCACCCATAATCATATGGATAGATAGAATTTATTAATGAGATGCATAGTGGGATAGAAGCCAAAGCAATGGGACTTGGCTTTACCACAAGCTGAGTTTGCATATAACAGTTCAACAAATAAATCAACAGAAAAGTCACTTCTTTAAATTAGTTATGGGAGAAATTCTAAGGGTATTTTAGATTTGGTACAATTGTCAAATATAGATCAAATTAATGATAATGCAGAAGCATTTGCAGAATAATGCAGTAATTACAAGGAGTAAGAAGAAAGTTACAGGGAAGTAATGAAAAATATAAAGTAGCAATAGATGTCAAAAGAATATTTAAAGAATTTGAATAATTAGAGTTGGTAATGGTTTACTTGAGGAAGGATATATTTCCAAAAGTCACATACAACAAGTTGAAATACAAGAAAATTGAACCGTGTAAAATTGTGAAGAAAATCAATGATAATGCATATGAGATGAGTTTACCATAGAATTTTGATATATCTCTAGTATTTAAAATTTTAGATTTATATGAATTCCATGGAGAAGATGGTGAAGATGATGAAAGTGAAGAAGTAAATTGGGAGCAATAGGTTCCAAAGAAAAAATAGTGCAGGTTTTGGATATGAAGATAGTGAACACAAGGCAAGGGAATTATAATAGGTATTTGGTATAGTGAGAAGGATTGCAGCAAGAAGACCACACTTGGATTATAGAATGGGAGTTGAATAAGATTGAAAAATAAAAATTGTAGTAGTATAATTAGGCCAAATTGCAAGAGCTGAGTTGTTTTCAACTAGAGGAGAATGACATAGAGAAAAATGGGGTAACCTTCTCGAAGCCAAAACTTTTGACCTATCACTCCATTTGAGCTCTTCCACATGCCAAAAAGACTATATTAAAAAGAATTTTGTTGTCTTTAGGTATTTTTACCTATCTATTAATGTTTTTGATATTTTTTGGAGGCCATACATTATCATCTAAGGCTCCAAAATTATGATTTAATTATTTTTTTGAGTTTTTTTTTTTAAATTTTTAGATATTGTATATTTTTAGATCTAAACATAAACTTCAATTGAATTTCATTCCATAGTCTAATTATAGTGTTTAGGATAATTTAGGACATTTTTTCGATATTTTGAGAGTTTCTAAAAATAAGCATTTTTTTTTATTTTAGGATTTTTTTTATTTTACATGTAAACTCTAAATTATGAGTTGAGACTTATTTAAGCATGGTGTGGATTTGCAATTATTTCAATTAATCAATACAAATTAATTATGACTATTGTTTCAAGATCTTGAACTATTGGAAATTTTCTTATTTTTATTAGTTTTTAGGTTCATTATATTCATATTTTTAATAGAGTCCCTACCAAAGCCTTGCATCTTTCAACCTTTTTTAAAATGTGGACTAAAAAGAAACTTAGTGTGGCTCATCTCAATATTTTTAACACTCCTGCTTTTAGCTTTTTTCATAAAGTTAAAAGAAAGAAGATTGATCCCACTTCTTGTTCTTGTATTTTTGTAAGATATGGAGGTAAGATAAAAGGCTTATGAGTGTATGATCCATCTAAACATTAGATTATTGAGAATATGAATGTTCTTATTCTTGAAAAATATTTTTTTGAGCCCCCTATAGATCCTCCTCAATGTTGTTTTGTTGATGAACCTGACTCTGATGTTTCTCACTGTGATGAAATAAATGTCCTTGAGAAATTTGATCTAGTTATGGATAACTTAAAGTTTGAAGAACTCCCTAAGTTTTATGCTCAATCTAACAGACCTAAATGGGTAAAATCCATAATTTAATATTCTAATGTTGATAATCTTAATAAACTAACTAAAATTCAACATTCTTATCATGTAGTAATGACTATGTATGAATGTGAACCTCAATCATTTAAATAAGCCACCTGAGATGATATATGAAATGTTGTTATGTAAGCTGAATATAATATTATAATTAAAAATTAGAATTGGGATCTTATCCCTCCACCTAAAAGGCATATTATCATTTTTAGGTGTCTTTATAAGATTAAATATAATCCAATTGGTAAAATTGACAAGTTTAAAGCTAGAATAATTTTTTATGGGTATACTCAAAAACTCTGGATTGACTATGTTGAAACCTTTGTTCCTATAGTAAAAATGATTACTGCTAGACTTCTTATTTCTCTTAGAGCCCAAAATAGTTGGATTATCTACCAAATAGATGTCTAGAATACATTTCTAAATGGTGATTTAAAATAAGAAATCTATATGACTCAACGTAAAGGTTTTATTAATTCTAATAGAGAACATTATTGTAAGTTTAAAAAAATTTGTATGATTTAAAACAAGCTCCTCTACCTTGGTATTCTAAGATTATATCTTTTTTTTTTTAAATTAGGTTTTTTGTAATTTATATTTAGATAATGATCTCTTTGTTAATGTTAAAAATGGTCATTTGATTATAATTGTAGTATATGTTGATGATTTATTGATTATTGGTAATATAACTAGTTTAATTTATAAATATAAGGATAAACTAAGTCAAATATTTGAAATAAATAATTTAGGCATTCTACATCATTTTTTAAGAATGGCTATATTTCAAGATAAAAATTTAATTATTGTATCACAATTTCATTATGCACATAATCTTCTTGTTAAGTTTAATATACTTGATTATAAATATACCACTGCTCCTATTGAAGTTGGTGTTAAACTTGATCTTAAATCTGCATTTAAAAAAGCTAACTCTACTTTGTATAGATAGCTTATTAAAAGTGTGATTTATATAACTATTACTAGGCTATATATTTCATATGTTATTAGTGTTGCTTCTAGATTTATGCAAGATCTTTATTTGGATCATTAAAAATTAGCCAAATGTATTCTTATATCAAAGGAACTAGTAATTATTGTTTATTTTATTCATCTATTGATAATGATAATCTATATGATTATTATTATGATGACCATGATGGTTATACTTTAGATCACAAATTTATTTTTGTATATGTGTTTAAGTTTGGTGCAGATGATATCACTTGGAGCAACAAGAAAAAACCTACTTTCTTTCTCTTTTCTACAGAAACTGAGTACATAAGTACTATGGAAGCTGCTAAAGAAGCTATGTGGTTATGAAGATTATTAGGAGAACTTTGTTTATATGTTTCTCATAGCACCATCTTTTATTCTGATAATCGAAGTTATATAGCTCTGATGAAAAATCTAATGTAGCACTAAAGAACTAAACATATTCAAGTTCATGTGTATTTCATCCGAGAGAAAGTCCTCAATGGTGATATTAATCTATAGTTATTTCCTATAGATTAACATGTGGTATATATCTTCACAAAACTACTTGGAGATACCATGTTTTGTTAGTTTCATGTAATGTTGGGCCTCTTGAAGTTGCCATTGAGGGGGAGTGTGCATGATAATGCCACTTCATAACGGCCATATGTTTTTCCTTCTTCTCTATACTTTTTCTCATTGTAAATAATTGTAAACTTCATATGAAAGTTATGTTATTTGATTAAAATTCATGTGAATGTTTTATTTTTGTACCCAAATACATTAAAATCATTTTTTGTAATGGATGTCTTTATGTTATAAAAGGCTCCAAATATGCTTAGATGAGTATTCAAAGAAACTATGAGATGTAGTCTCCCAATCATGCTGGACTTAACTTACTTTTGAGTAGTTTATAGATTATAATTCATTTTGTTTCAAAATGTGATGTTTGGCATGATGAAGGTTTTCAAGTCTTTCAATTATGTACATAAAATAAATTATTTTGAGGTGATTATGACATTTATGCTCACTTAGCTTTAAGGAAGAGTGTTAAAACATTTAATTCTAATTGGTCTTAATTGATCCTTAGCCTTGGTATTAAATAAATAAATAATAAATTATTATTTATTATCACAAGGTGGAAACCTTGTGATAATAAATAATAGAGTTATAATTATTTAATTATTACCAAATTTTAATTAAATTATTTTATTGAGTTAGATGGACCCATTATTTTTACAATGGTCACCTTCCATGGTATTTCACTATAAATAGGATTTTACCCTTATTGTGAAAGTATTCAAATATGAATTATTTCTATCATATTCAACCTTATGTCTTTTTTGGTGTTTTGTATTATTGATGTATCTTATCACTTCTAGAATTTTTACTTTTACTTATGCATTTCCATTTTGAATCTCATATTTTACCTTAGTTTTTTTAGTTTTGATGGTTTCTTTGAGAGCTAGTCTTTTCTACAAAATATTAAAAGAATTGATAATTACAAATTCAATCATATTAAGTAGAACCTTGAAAATTTAGATTTTTTTTTCTAATTAATATTACATTATGACTAATCTTAAACATAATTTGAAATTCTCTCTCTCTCTCTCTCTCTCTCTCTCTCTCTCTCTCTCTCTCTCTCTCTCTCTCAATAACTTTAGAAATCTAAACTAGTATTATAAATTATAATGCAGAGAATTTTATTTAACACAAACGTGATAGTTAATAATAGATATTGTGTGAAACATAATTTTTCTTGAATTTGTTCATGGCCAGTAAACAATAATTAGTTTAATTTTTTGTATTTGGAGAACTAGTATGTACACATAAATCATTTGAATATTTATTTTTTTAATATAACCACAATATTACATGTTTTTAAGTTATATATTAGTTATAGACATGATGTGGCATGCATGGTTTGGGTACTGCAACCAAGTGCTTTGCCTTTTGTAGTGTGACTCCAAACTTTCCACTCATATCAAACATTTTTAGATTCTATGCATTTATAAGACACTACTCAAAGCATAGAATGAGAGAGGCCACCCCTATTTGAACCATTTGATGACCCAAAGGTAACCTGAGGAATTTTCTCATCCCTGATTTGATTGGAATCAATTTAAAAATTTTCTTGTTATATTTCACATCTGACTCAAAAAATCTATCTATAAAAACATTTAAGGGTCCTTCCATGTGAGTGGATCCCTTCCAATTGACCAAACATTCACATACACTTGGGCATCCTTGGGTATAAAATATCCATTTGTTTCATAAGAGTTTTGGGATCTGTGGGGAATTAGAAATGGTGTGGGAGGGTGGAGATGGAGGGTTTCTTTGACCAATGCATGAAGATAAATAAGGTTTCCAATGTCTCTTTCTTGCATTATAATTTATTGCTCTACTACTTCATCCAATTCTTGCTTTAACTTTTTCATTATCTTCGGGTTGTGTATTAGTTTAGTCATTACCCATTTAATTGTGGTACTAGTCATCTCACTACCTACAATGAACAAATCTTACAAGAGTAAAAATCATAAAAATCACCTCTTCCAAAACACTTTAGAATAGTGAAATAGAAAATTGTATCAACTACTTTTAATAAATTAATTATATAACATTAAAAATTATTTGCATAGTATTTATATTTTTATTATAGATGTGAATATAGTATATTAAAATAATTTATTTAGAGAAAAACAAAACCTTACAAATCAATTAGTAGTTAACAAATTAATTATAAAACATTAAAAATTATTTCCTTAATATATATATTTTCATTATAGCTATGAGTATACCATATTAAAATAGTTAATTAAAAGAAAATTCTTACAAATCAATTAAAGAGAATTAACTAAAACAAGAAAATAAATAGAAAGGTTACACTAAATAACTAGAATAAAGAATGGATTTTTAGTATAAGAGGTTTATAAAAAAAAGGTGTTCAATTGGTATTTTAGCCAAAAAAAAAACACACTAAAAGCACATCTATATAAGTGGTGACTTTAAATAACTATTTAACAAAACATATAAAAAATTTACAAAACATCAAAAGAGAAACAATAATGTAGATTTGACATAGCAAAGTTTTCTAAGCTTTTAACCAAACATTACTAAATAGATAGAAAGTATTATAACCCTCAATGCATTTTAGTATAGGGTAGTTAATTTTAGGGACTGTGACAATTTCAACCAAATTTATCTATAAAAAGTATCTAATCTATGACTTCAATAAAACATGTGGAAGTTACAATTCTACAAGGGTTCAAGCTTTGCTTTTAAAGACAACATTGGTCATAAGTGCACCTTAATGCATAATTAGATCTTCAATAAATTAAGGAAAAAGAACTCAATAAATACAATCAATTAATAGTTTAATTTGTAATGGATGAAGATGATAAAATGTCATAATTGTTATGATATTTACAAAAATACAAATAAAATTTATCAATTTATACCTTTACTTTGTATTTAAAAATAAATTATGAGTATATTAAAATTGAAATGTTTATCTTTAAATAATTTTTAATTTTTTGTAAAATTTTGAAAGAAAGTAATCACATAAAAATTACATGTTAATTCAAATTTAATAAATTTCTCTCCAATTTTATTCTCTAACAAAATATCAAGAAAAATGTTTTTCTCTTCCCTCATTTTTTCCACTTCTGAGTTGCTCCTCTATATACTCGTCAAAAAACCCAAACATAATCTTAAAATACCTGGCTAACTCACTCCTTGCAACCTAAGGGTCCAAAAACCTTAGAAAGGGGTCCCATGGAGGGGGCTGCTACTAATATTTTTAATGAGCGAGTGGCCCTATGAAAAATGAAATGTATGGGATAATGAACTTTTAGAATCTTTTATTAAAATTAAGGAGCTGACAATTTTTTAAGAAGAAAATTTGAAGGAGTGGGAAAAAAAAAGGCTAAGAGTGCTCCATATATACTTCTATTTTATAAAAAAATATTCTACAAATTGTAAATATATAAATGAACAAAATTTATATAAATTTTAATTATAAACAAAAATATAATAATTTTAAATACCATCTCCTATAAAATACCAACATACACCGAAAATTTTTATTCATAGGCGCACTTCACTACCCCTTCCCATAAAACCACCTCCTTAGAAAAGGGAAAAGTAGGCCAAATTTGGCGTCCCACCAGCCACCAATATTTTAGTGAGTTTATCCTTAAATTTCTGTGATGTTTAGGAGACCACCTCGAACAAATTCTTGGAAAAGATGGTGTTGCCTAATAAACTAAGGCTCGTCAAGAACGCCACATGGCCAATGTCCACACCAGACTCCTGCAACCTGGACCGTTCATGGCGCTGATCTGGACCTTTCGGGGATGCTGGAGGGCATTGAGTCGCTTGTGGGAGAAGACTTCCCTGGCGCAGATGCGCCTCAGTGTGCGCGAAAGTGGCCCGCAGTTCTCCCAGACCAACGAGTAGTCCTCATAGGAGAAACATTTGGCGGCTTCGGTGACTGAGCGTGCTGACAAGGCAGGGTCCTGCGTTTTCAAGCGTTTTCAAGACCTGTTTTGCCATCTCAGAGGAGGAGGCGACAATGGTTGTTTTGAAGCCGAGGCGGAGAGTCATTAAGGGGCCGAGGCGGAGAGTCATTAAGGGGCCGTGGCGCTTTACCTGGTGGAAGAGGGACTAATTAGGGCTTTTACCCAGCAGTAGAATGTTTCCAATGAGTGGCCAGGGTCGGGGTCCGGGCGGCAAACGTTTCGATGCCTTGTTAGAAAGCTTTAACAATATCAGAGCAAGGAATAAAAAACCAGGCTCCATGAATTTGCGTCCATGTTTCTATTTTCTCCTCTTTGCTGTATGTTGGAGGGGTTATATAGGGAAAAGTTTGGTTTAGGAAAGTGGCGTGCAGCTTCATCTTTTTAAACAACTTGTAATTTACAAAGTGCCGCGGCCCCTTAATGACTCTCCACCTCGACTTCAAACAACCATTGTCGTCTCCTCCTCTGAGATGGCAAACCAAGTCTTGAAAATGGATCACTTATCAACAATGGAATCGGTAAGCGGAAAGTTCGAAGGAAAAGGACGCTCAAAACTTTAGTCTGTAACAACAGACATTATTTGTATTTGTATTTGAAGAAAAAAATGGTGTGAATACCGTAGAGCAAATGTTGTACGAAAAAGAGGGTTTTAAACTTGTGAATGCTGTGTATTTGTATTTGATAAGAAAAAGAAAGGGAAGCAGAAATTTCAAAGGAAACACGTCGCTGCGCTGCAGGCTGCAGTGCTCCGTCTTTACATCCGTGAGCGGTAAGCTGTAAGATTTGTAAGGATTTTATTTTGATCTCTGTTGCATTTACTAATTTTGATCTGAAAGGTGTGTAAGGTGGTGATCCTCATTGCTGCTGCTAATTAAGGTTGTAGATGAGGGTAAGAAGGTTGTATGGTTGTCAATTAATCAGTGTATTTGGTGGAACGGATATTATTTATCATTAACACTTAAATTAAAGAAATACTTTGTACACTTAATCTATTTAATCATTAAAGATTTCAATTTTAAAAAACGGGGGTACGGATGCATGAGAAATTGAATCGATAAGTCGAAAGTTCAGAGCAAATGCCGTGTTCGATCGCCAACCATACACGTCGCTAAGTGCCTTTCAATTTTCATACACAAGTCTTTATTCATGCAGCGGAAAAAGGACGTATTTCAAATTCACCCGTCTTCTCAAATAATTTTTTTCCTACGCCGTTATGTGTTTACTCTCTATAATCATACGGTTTATGAAAAATTGTAAAATTTGAATTGTAAAGGTTGATATTGTGGTTGTGATTATAGGATTAGATTTCAATTAATTATTTATTGTTTAGTGAATGAAGAAATTTGAAATATATCTTATAACAAGAATCATGTATCAAGTTTATGGGCAAAGAATTCGGTCTTGTAATATTGTGCTTAATATCAATCTTGATTTTAGTGATGTAAGTATTTGGCACTCTCCACTACATTTAAAAGTTTTATTCTGCTTAATATCAATCTTAATTTTAGTGATGTAAGTATTTGGAACCGTTAGATACTGAAGATAATTTCTCTACTTATTGTTTAACTCCCTGTTCCACCTCCCTCTTTTGTTCGCAGCTCTCATGCACACAATCTGCATGCATAATAATAGTTAACATTCAGTTTGTTCAAGCAGTTATAGAATTAGTTTAGTCTCAGTTTGCATGCAGTTTACTTTCAGTTAGATTCGCCAAGAAACTCTATTTATGTAAGCCTAATGCGTAGTCTTTAGATAGAGAAATAAAAAGATTGAAAATTTCTTTTGATTGCTGTAGCGATCTGCATCTTTTTTTATTTCTGTTATTTATTTTTCTGCTATTCTTTCTTATCTATCTCTGACAAATTGGTATCAGAGCCAGCAGCAAGAAGTCTGTAGAGAAAGACGTCTAAGAAAGATCAGCGACGATTAAGTCTAAGGAAAATAGTAGCAAAAAAAGATACATGGCAACCTGCTCTGCTAAAAGTTTGAGAGCAGTCAACCGACAAAGTCCTGGGAAGCAGTCAACCTATGTAGCAATTCCACGTACAGAGTGCAGACAGATCGCAGGAATCTTATTGCGATTTTGGAGGTGAATCAACGCACAACAAAAATATGGTGTGCAGCACAGGTGATCTGAAGAGGCGACCAAAAGCCTTTGGTCCACACCTGCCAGAGAGTTTCCAAGCTCACACGAAGCCAAGAGCATAGGAAGTCACCTGGGTGAAAGTGCAACGTGGAAATTAGATTGACGCAATGGTCTGCTAAAGAAGACAAACGTGCTGAAAAAGAAGGACAAAAGATCGCAGCCTTAGTCAGAATTGCCAAGCGCAGTCAAAGAAAATCTTTGGTGCAAGGAGGATTTAGTTGTTGAGTATAAATTTAAAGAAGTTGTTCATTTTGAAAGGTTCAGCGTGAGACATGACAACAAATAACAATAATTTTCAGCCGCAAATTCTCATTTTCAATGGTAAGAATTACATTTTTTGGGAAATTAAAATGAGAACATTGTTTTGCTCACAAGATGTTTGGGATTTGGTAGAGAATGGTTTTGTAGAACCACAGGATGAGGCTACCCATCAAGCATAAAAAGAAGAGCTTAAAGAGAACAACAAAAAGATGCAAAAGCTCTATTTTTAATCCAATAGGCATTGGATGAATCTATTTTTTCCAGAGTTGCAGCAGCAACGAGATCTAGATCGACATGAAAAATATTGGAGACTACTTATAAAGGTAATACAAAGGTGAAAATTGCTAAATTGCAATCTCTTAGGAGAAAATTAGAAAATTTGCAAATGAATGATTCAGAGTCTATAGACCAGTTTATGGGTCAAGTATTGAATATAGTGAATCAAATTAGATCTAATGGAGAAACAATAACAGATCAGAAGATCATAGAAAAAATACTCAGGAGTTTACCCAACAAATTTGATGCAATAGTTGTAGCTATTGAGGAAACCAAGGATTTGGAACAGTTATCAGTAGATGAATTAATGGGTTCTTTGTTAACACATGAATCTAGAATGAATAGGAATAATAATGCTTCTTTTGAGAATGCTTTCAAGTCTCAGATATCATTCGATAGAGGAAGAGGAAGAGGAAGGTCAAACTTCAAAGGAAGAGGCAGAGGCAGCAATGGAAGGAACAATCCAGATCAAGGTGAAAACAATAATCAAAACTACAACAATAGAGGACGTGGCAACAATCACTTCCAGCAAAGTTCACAGAGGTTTGATCAATCTAACATTCAATGTTATTATTGCAAAAAATATGGGCATTATGCAAGTGAATGCAAAAAAAAACAAGGAGATGTGGACAAGCAGAATGCTAATTACACAAATGAATCTAGTTCTAATTCTAGAAGCTTATTTCTCACTTGTCATGTTACTCAAGAAAATGCTAGAGATATTTGGTTCTTAGATAGTGGATGCAATAACCATATGACAGGGAATAAAGAATTTTTTGCTAGTCTTGATGATTCCATAAAATCTGAAGCGAAATTAGGAAATGATAACAAAGTGGATCTAATGGGTAAAGGAGTAATAAATGTTTTGGCAAAAATTGGTGAAAGAAGGTTTATTCTTGATGTTTATTTTGTACCTGGACTAAAGCATAATATTATGAGTGTTAGACAATTAGTACAGAAAGGATATAGAGTATCCTTTATGGATAATGTTTGCACAATACTAGACAAGTTTCCAAATGACAGGTTGATAGGAAAAGTGGAGATGACCAAGAATCGAATGTTCCCTCTTTGAATTCAGTGCATCCAAGGAGAAGAGGAAGCCCACTTCAAAACCATGCATCTAGACCAATCATGGCTATGGCACTTAAGGTATGGACATTTACATTTTGGAGGTTTGAATTTCTTACAAAAAAAATATATGGTGAAGGGATTACCACCAATAGAACAGTTAGGAAGTTCATGTGAAAGTTGCATTTTGGCAAAACATCATAGGGAGAGCTTTCCAGTAGGAGCCTCATATAGAACAAAGGTAATATTGGAGCTAGTCCATAGTGATTTGTGTGGACCAATGCAAATTCCATCATTTGGAGGTAGTTATTATTTTTTAACCTTCATTGATGATTTTAGCAGAAAGACTTGGATATATTTTCTCAAAAATAAGTTTGAAGCCTTTGGAAACTGTAAAGAATTCAAGGCTATGGTTGAAAAGTAGAGTGGCCTTTACATCAAGGTACTTAGATCAGATAGAGGAGGTGAATATATGTCTAATGAATTTCAAGATTTTTTCAAATATCATGGCATTAAAAGGCAACTGACTACAAGGTACACACCACAATAGACTGGTGTAGTAGAAAGAAAGAATAGAAGAATCATGGAGATGGCTAGAAGCATATTGAAGGCCAAACATTTGCCAAATAAATATTGGGTAGAAGTAGTAGCATGTGCAGTATATATTCTGAATAGAAGCCCAACAAAGAGTGTCAGAGATTGAATTCCACAAGAAGCTTGGAGTGGTAAGAAGCATAGTGTACATCATTTCAGAATTTTTGGTTGTATTGCATATTCTCTTATACCATCTAACTTGAGAAGAAAACTTAATGATAGAGGTGAGAAATGCATTTTTATTGGCTATAGTGAAGAATCAAAGGCTTATAAGTTGTATAACCATATTTCAAAGAAAGTGATTATTAGCAGAGATGTTGAATTTAAGGAAGAAGAAGCATGGGATGGTAGCATTGATAAAACCATCACAATTGGAGCACCAATTTCCCAAAATGAAGAAGAATCTGAAGAATAAAATTAGCAAGATGATCAATCCTCCACACAAGCAAGAACAAGCACTCCAATAAGAACACCTAGGAGCTTAGCACAAGGTGAATCATCTGGTCATGCATGTCATCCTACTCCAAATTCAAAAGTAAGTGATGAATCAGATCCAACTCTTTCCACTTTAAGATCAAGATTATAAGGTAAGAAAATGGGAAATTTGAATGATATTTATAATCAAGAAGAAGAGAAGTTAGATTTATGTTCAAATTTTATTCTTTTCTCTCATGTTCCTATGTATTATGAAGAAGCAGTTAATGAGGAACATTAGATAAAAGCAATGGATGAAGAGATGAATGCCATTGAAAGAAATCAAACATGGGATCTAACTAATCTACCTAAAGGTAAGGATTGCATAGGAGTCAAATGGGTTTATAAGACCAAATTTGATGCAGAAGGAAACGTTGAAAAACACAAGGCAAGGTTAGTAGAAAAAGGTTTTGCACAAGAACATGGAATTGATTATAATAAAATATTTGCTCCAGTTGCTAGACGTGATACTATTAGAATGGTTTTAGCAATAGCTACCCAAAATAATTGGAATGTATATCAAATGGATGTCAAATCAACTTTCTTGAATGGTTTCCTACATGAAGAAGTGTATGTGAAATAGCCACCAGGTTATGAAGTGCATGGACATGAAGAAAAAGTCTACAGATTGTAGAAGGCCAACTATGGTCTCAAGCAAGCACCAAGAGCATGGTATAGTAGGATTGATTCATACATGACAAATAATGGATTTAGCAGAAGCAATAGTGAGCCTACATTGTACATAAAAATCAACAAAGAAGGTCAGATTTTGATTGTGTGTTTGTATGTTGATGATTTGATTTTCACTGAAAATTTGTTTGTAGACACATTTAAATCAGCAATGAAGAAAGAATTTGAAATGACAGATTTGGGATTAATGAAGTACTTTTTGGGCATAGAAGTTGTACAATCAAAGAAGGGAATTTTTATTTGTTAAACTAAATATGAAAAGGATGTGTTAAATAGGTTTAAGATGATGAATTGTAAACCAGCACCTACACCAGTTGCTATAGGGACCAAAATTAGCAAGGAAGACAAAGGGTCTAATGTTGATTCTATAATATTCAAAAGACTAGTTGGTAGTTTGATGTATCTTACAGCTACAAGACCAAATATCATGTATGGGGTTAGTTTAATCTCTAGATTCATGGAGTCACCAAAAGACTCACATTGGCAAGTTAGAAAGAGGATATTGAGATATGTGGCAAGAACAATAGAATATATAATTTTATATTCCACAATGTTGGGGGATCAATCCAATAATAGATTACAATTGTGACAGCAATAAACGTAGAATTAAACCAGATTGACAAGTAATTAGAATGATAATAGCAAGAACAAGAGATACAAGAAAACACCCTGAAAACTTGTATTAACAAACTCTTTACAAAAGGAATACAATTGAAGAAAGCTTCTTTCTTCCACACCTCTCCTAGATGTATAGATCTCTCAATAGATCTCTATTCCTCAAGAGCTCTCTCTCTCAAGAACAATCAATTCCAATAAGCCTGGATTGATTCAATTCTATACTATTCTTCTCACACAATGAATTACAATAATTCACCACAAAACTACTACAAAGCTAAGAAGATCTAATTCTACATATAGAATTAGGAGACTTGAGCATGTACATCCAACAAGTAGTTAAGCCACTTGAACAAGGGCTCTAAAAATAGTAATGCCAATAATAGAGATGCGAGCTTGAGACTACAACTCAAGCTTATCATGCAAACACTCACTTCTGTCCACAAAAATAGCTTTCTGGACACGCAGGTAACCGACGTCGGTTCCTGCTGCTTGTCTGTTACAGCCGTCTGCCGACCCTCTGCCGACGTCGGCATCTCTGCAACTGCCTGTGACCAACTTCGGTTGCTCCTGACCGACGCCAATGTCTGTGTAGACCCGTACCTGATAATGAATGCTCCTTGGTGAAGCTTTTAGCTCCACACCCTAACAATCTCCCACTTGGAGATAAATAGCTGCACCAGTACCTGTACAGCAACATCTTCTAGCTCCTCCATCTTCAACTCAATCATGAAGACCAACAGAAGTTGAATGAAGATTCAAATTCTCCTTTGTAACCGGCTTTGTTAACATATCAATAGGATTCCTATCTGTATGGATCTTCTCCAGCTTCAACTCACCATCTTCCAATACCTGTCGTATGAAGTGATACCTTAGCTGTATGTGCTTTGTTCTTGAATGAAAGGCTGAATTCTTAGCCAAATGGATTGCACTATGACTGTCACTATACAATCTGCAACTCTCATGCTCCCTACCAAGCTCATCCATGAACCGTGTCATCCATATCATCTCCTTGCTAGCTTCTGTGGCTGCAATATACTCTGCTTCTGTAGTTGACAAGGAAACAACCTTCTGCAACTTAGATATCCAGCTAACCACCGTTCCACCTACAGTGAAAACATAACCTGTAGTGCTCCTCCTGCCATCCAAATCACCTGCCATATCTAAATCTACATAGCCATGTAGAGAAGCATCTGAACCTCCATAGCATAAGTGCTTACTGCTGGTTCTTCTCAGATATCTAAGGATCCACTGAACTGCTTTTCAATGTTCCTTACCTGGATTGGCCATATACTTACTTACCACTCCCACTGCTTGGGCAATATCCGGTCTAGTACACACCATTGCATACATCAAACTCCCTACTGCGGAAGAATATGGAACCTTACTCATGTACTCTACCTCATCATATGAATTAGGACATTGTTCTTTACTCAACTTAAAATGTCCAGCCAAAGGTGTGCTCACCGGTTTAGCATCCTGCATATTGAACTGTTTCAACACCTTGTCCACATAATCTTCTTGAGACAATATCAACCTGTGATTTTTTCTGTCTCTCTTAATGCTCATACCAAGGATTTTCTTTGCTGCTCCCAAATCCTTCATAGCAAACGTTTGAGCTAATTTCACCTTAAGCTCAGAGATATCCTGCATGTGTGATCCTGCAACCAGCATATCATCTACATACAATAATAGAATAATGTATCTACCATTATCAAATCTCTTGAAATACATGCAATAGTCAGATTGACACCTACTGTAGCCATGCTCAGTCATAAACCTATCAAATTTTAAGTACCATTGCCTAGGAGCTTGCTTGAGGCCATACAAGCTTTTCTTCAACATGCACACAAACTTCTCCTTACCCTTGACCTCAAATCCTTCTGGCTGTTCTATATAAATTTCCTCATCCAAATCTCCATGAAGAAACGTTGTCTTAACATCTAGCTGCTCAAGATGCAAATCCTCAAAAGCAACTAAAGACAATACAACCCTTATAGAAGTCATTTTAACAACAGGAGAAAAAATCTCACCAAAGTCAATACCTGGCTTTTGTGCAAATCCTTTCACTACTAATATGGCCTTGTATCTCATCTGTCCATTCTCACCTTCCTTCAACCTGTAGGTCCATCTGTTCTTGAGTGTTCTCTTACCAGCTGGCAATTCAACCAAATCCCATGTTTGGTTCTCTCTTAAGGACTCCAACTCCTCAACCATGCCACGCTCCCACTCACTCTTGGACTCCACCTGTATTGCTTCTTCAAAACTCTCTGGTTCTCCACCATCAGTTAGCAATAAATAAAATAAAGAAGGAGAATATCTAATTGGAGGCTTACTCACCCTTTCTGACCTCCTGATGGGTGTCTGAGACTCGTCCACAACGCGTTGTCGACCCAAATTCTCTGATAGTGACCGACCTCGGTTACCTGCAGACCTGTTACTGGCCGATGTCGATTCTGCCTGCCGACCTTGGTACCTGTACAGTCGACGTCGGTCTCTGTATGGCCGACGCCGGTTTCTGTTTTGCCGACGTCGGTCTCTGTGTTTTCTTGCAAGTGATTATTTCTTTTTCCTGCGAGCTCATCTTGGACTTTCACCTAGTCTAATTCACCATTGCTCTGCTCAGATTGATTCAACTTCCTTAGCTAATCACAATACATCACTCTTTCATTGAAAACAACATCACAGCTCCTGATTACCTTGTCAGTTTTTAGATTCCACAATCTGTAACCAAAATCATCTGAGCCATAGCCAATAAATGTGCATCTCATAGACTTAGCATCAAGCTTCTTTCTATTTTCCTTATCTATATGCACAAAGGCTTCATAACCAAAAACTTTGAGATATGAGAGATCAACCCTTTTACCTGTCCATGCCTCTTCTGGAATACCACCATCCAGAGCTGTAGAGGGTCCTCTATTAATCAGGTACACTGCAGTGTCAATAGCTTGTGCCCAAAACTGTATGGGCAAATCGGCATGCAATCTCATACATCTTGCACGCTCCATTATTGTCCTGTTCATCCTTTCAGCAATAGCATTCTGCTGAGGTGTCCTTGGAACCGTCCTTTGCCTACGGATTCCATGCATGTAACAATAATCTCTGAACTTATGACTGTAGAACTCACCACCATTGTTTGATCTCAGGCACTTTAATCTTTTACCTGTTTCATTCTCAACCATAGCTTTCCAAACTTTAAAAGTATCAAATACATCATATTTCTTTCTAATACAATAGATCCATACCTTTCTTGTAGCATCATCTATGAAAGATACATAGTACTGTGATCCTCTAATGGAAGCAACCTGAGCTGGTCCCCACACGTCTATGTGAACAAGCTCCAACTTGTGCCTCTTCTTAGTAGACCCAGTTTTGAGAAAACTAACCCTTTTTTGTTTTCCAAATACACAGTGCTCACAAAACTCTAGATCTATGCCTTTTAAATCTGAAAGCATACCTTTAGACTTAAGAATTGACATCCCCTTCTCACTCATGTGGCCAAGCCTTGAGTGCCACAATTTAGCATCCACATCTGAAGTAGATAATACAGAAAGAGATTTGTTAGTAACACAATTACACAAATAGAAAGTACCTTCTTTCTTACCTCTGGCCATAACAAGTGCACCCTTGGTCACCTTCCAAGATTCTGCTGTGAGAGTTACTGTACAACCCTCATCCCCTAGCTTTCCTGTAGAAATCAAATTTCTCTTCAAGCTAGGAACATGCATCACATCTCTCAACACCCATGTGTTGCTATTCTGCATCTTCAGCTGCACTTTACCTTTGCCAATTATTTTACAGGGCTCATCATCCCCTATATACACTATTCCAAAATCTCCATGGATATAGTCACTGAAATATTCCCTGTTAGGAGTAGCATGAAAAGATGCCCCAGAATCTAATACCCAAGATTCTATATTATTATGCACAGAGAAAATTAAAGCACCCTGTGCAATACCTGCAATCTTGGCTTCTTCCTTTCCTTCGTGTTGATTGTCCTCCTTGGGTTTTGACCAACAATCTCTGCTTATGTGCCCCATCTTTCCATAATTCTAACATTGTGGCTTTCTGCCATTTCTGGATTTAGATCTGCCTTTCCCCTTTGACTTGGATCTTGATCTGCCTTTCTTGCTCTTCTCTTTCTGCCTTCCCCTGCTCTCAAAACTTAAAGCGTTCCCAGATGCCTCTTCTGTGCTTTTTCTGTGTATTTCCTCATTCAAGATAACACTAACAACATCCTCTACTTTCAAAATATTTGATGCAGATGCAGTATTACTTACTGCCATTATTAAGCCATGCCAGCTTTCAGGGAAAGAACATAATATCAAAAGATCTTTTATTTCATCATCAAACACTATATTCACTGAACTTAACTGATTCACAATTCCATTGAAATCATTCAGATGAGTAGAGACAGATCCACCTTCATTCATATGCAAATTAAATAACTGCTTCATAAGATATACCTTATTGGAAGCTGAGGGTTTTTCATACAAATTTGCTAACGTAGTCATCAACTCTATTGTAGACTTTGCCTGTGATAAATTGGATATCACAGTGGATGCTAGACTCAGTCTTATAGAACCCAGAGCCTTTCTGTCAAGAACTTCCCATTCTTCATCCTCCATGTCTTTGGGTTTCTTTGCAACACCTCCTAACGGTAAGTAGAGATCTTTCTGATACAGATAGTCCTCTATCTGCATTCTCCAGTGTTGGTAATTTTTGCCATTGAACTTTTCCATTCTTAATTTACTTTCATCTGCCATTGCTTCTCCCACTCAAACAGAAATCCCTGCAGAAACTCTTATGAGAACCTGTAATCAATACACACTACACAGATCTGAACCACCTGTTAGTGAACCTGAACTTTGATACCAATTATCAAGCTCTGAACCTGTAACCAAGGCTCTGATACCACTTGTTGGGGGATCAATCCAACAATAGATTACAATTGTGACAGCAATAAACACGAAATTAAACCAGATTGACAAGTAATTAGAATGATAATAGCAAGAACAAGAGATACAAGAAAACACTCTGAAAACTTGTATTAACAAACTCTTTACAAAAGGAATACAATTGAAGAAAGCTTCTTTCTTCCACACCTCTCCTAGATGTATAGATCTCTCAATAGATCTCTATTCCTCAAGAGCTCTCTCTCTCTCAAGAACAATCAACTCCAACAAGCCTGGATTGATTCAATTCTGTACTGTTCTTCTCACACAATGAATTACAATAATTCACCACAAAACTACTACAAAGCTAAGAAGATCTAATTCTACATATAGAATTCGGAGACTTGAGCATGTACATCCAACAAGTAGTTAAGCCACTTGAACAAGGGCTCTAAAAATAGTAATGCCAATAATAGAGACGCGAGCTTGAGACTACAACTCAAGTTTATCATGCAAACACTCGCTTCTGTCCACGAAAATAGCTTTCTGGACACGCAGGTAATCGACGTCGATTCCTGCTGCTTGTCTGTGACCGCCATCAGCCGACCCTCTGCCGACGTCGGCGTCTCTGCAACTGCCTGTGACCGACGTCGGTCGCTCCTGACCGACGCCGGTGTCTGTGTAGACCTGAACCTGATAATGAATGCTCCTTGGTGAAGCTTTTAGCTCCACACCCTAACACACAACTAATGATTTTAGTTTGATTGGTTATACTAATAGTGATTTTGTAGGTAGCATTGATGACAAGAAGAGTACTTCTGGACATGCCTTTCTTTTAGGAATAGGTGTGGTCACATGGGCATCCAAAAAGAAACCTATAGTGACACTTTTATCAACTGAAGCAAAATATGTAGCAGCAACATCAGCAGCATGTCAAGCAACTTGGATGAGGAGAGTATTGACAGATTTATTACAAGCACAGAAGGAGTCAACACCAATCTTTTGTGACAACAAATCAGCAATTGCATTATCAAAAAATCATGTTTTTCAAAAGAGGAGCAAGCATAGTGATACAAGATTTCATTTTATCAGAGAGTTAGTGAACAATGGAGAAATCCATCTAGAGTTCTACAGATCTGAAGACCAATTGTAGATATATTCATAAAGGCATTAGCAAAGGAGACCTTTGATTATCTAAGACAAAATTTAGGCATTGTAAATGTTGAAGTAGTTAGTGGTAGAAATTAAGGGGGAGTGTTAGACATTAGAGATAATTTATCCACTTGTTGTTTAACTACCTGTTCCACCTCCCTCTCTTGTTTACAGCTCTCATGCACGTAGTCTACATGCTCAACACCTCAATTTGCATGCATAATAACTGTTAACATTTAGTTCATTCAAGCAGTTATAGAATTAGTTTAGTCTCAGTTTGCATGCAGTTTACTTTCAGTTAGATATGCCAAGAAACTCTATTTATGTAAGCCTAGTGCACAGTCTTTAGACAGAGAAATAAAAAGATTAAAAATTTCTTCTGATTGTTGTAGTGATCTGCATCTTTTTGATTTCTATTATTTATTTTTCTGCTATTCTTTCTTATCTGTCTCTAACAAGAACTTTCCTCTACACCTTAAGATTTATTCTATGTTGAATGATTTACTAGGTTTTTATGAGTTGATGTGAGAATAATGTTTAGATACCATTTTTCAAGAATAAAGGTATATAATATTTGGATTTTATTTGAAAAATATAATTTATATTAATTGAAGGATATTTTTGCAAAAGATGTGTATGTTGTAGAAGAATTTAATACAATTTCTTAAATTGTTTTCTAATGTTTTATTTTGTCAAGAGGTGATGTTCTACATTTTCAAAATATTAACACAACTTATTATTGTTTTTTAACATTCTACTTTTTAAAGAGCTAATGTTTTATATTTTGAAAATATTTTGTTTTAGATTTGTACATGCATGCTATTTTAACTATAGAACTATAATTGAATGTTCTTCCAAAGGAAAAAAATTCAACTGTAAGGTATATTTTGCAGGGTACATATTACACACTCCTCAAATATCTTTTATGTTCAGCAGCTTTTTTTTATATTTCATATAGATCTATTTCTATGTTTAACCATGTAATGTCTTATCAAACATTGTAGTTTACCTAAATACGGTCATGCGTGTTAAAATTTGGTGTTAAAGTATGGCATGGGCTCCTTCGACATATTTTTGGAGCTCCTTTTAATGGATCAATTAAAATACGAATTCCATTATTATGTAATTTAGAAAATATACTTGGTAGTGTTAGGGATGCATTTATGTAGATTTTTTAGGGTTCTAGAAAAATTTCCTGTTATTTTCTAAATGCTTGTATATAAAGATGTCAAAAAGTAGTTTTCTTGTATGTGATACATAGAATTGTTGATTTCAAAATGCATTTTAGGGATTTTAGTAGTAGAATAATAGGCATCAATATGAATTGGACTCTTACAAATGTAATATGTTGTATTTTTATGCTATATATTATATGGGAAAGTCAGTTCAGGAAAGGTATATTTAATATTTATAATATTATTGGGATTGTGTCTCTTAAAATCCAAAAAAAATCCACTATAAGCCATGTTATTGTCATGCTTTTTTATATAGAGGTAATGGAAATTTTGTAAGAATTCTTTTTATAGCTACCAACTTATATTGTAATAGTGCCACTATGTGATTGTGTAAAAATGCCATGTTTTGTTTAGAGCACACATCTTTTCCTTAAAATTATTGTTAAGAATCTTAGTTACAACTTAACCACTATTGAATTTCACATTTCTTATTGTGAAAATTGTCTTGTTGTACTAGCTATGATAATCCCCATCTTTCCCCTCTTGATTTAGTGGAATACAAATATGTTATATCAACAAGCCTTTTGCTTTAAGAATACAAATCTTGAAGTCTAAAAAAATAGTAACTAGGTTTTGCTTCATGTATCTTAATTTAGTTATAAGTAAATCATCATCCTTTTGTGATAATTTCTATAGTTTTCTTGAGATCTCTAGTAGGACATTGTAATTGTATTGGTTATATGCACTTGAGGAGCCTGCTTTAGTACTTATTTTCCAATTTTATTATGTTGGGTCATCATTTGATTTTGTTTTACACCACACTTAGATTTAACTAACCTCTGATTATCTTGGTTAGTTTAGCTTGACTATATATGGAGATTTATTATTTTGAAGCAACCCCTTTGTTAACTAGTATCCCATTGAATATATTAAATCAACTCATTGCATAATTTTTGGAGTTATTTTCTTCCTTCCTTAGCATCTTATTTCTTACCAAAAAAATTATATTTCTTTTTAATGTTCATTTGTGTCACCATTTGATCTTTATTTTGAATTGGTGACTATTTCTGCATGTCCATTCGAAACCTCCAATTGTTAACTAAAGATAGAATTTTTAATTTTTATGCCTTGTAATATTTTGTTAGATGACCTAAATGTCAGTAAGGTGCACACAATGTTCAAATAATTACTAAATGATATTTTTTATACTATGGATAGAGTAAACAAATTTAATAGAGTTTAATGGGATTTTGGTTGCTACAATTATAATTATGGTATGGACCTCAGGTATGATTTGGAGTTTGACATATTTAAATTTTATTTAGAGATATGTTTTCAGTGTGTTTCACAAAACCTATTTAATTTTGAGGCTCAGGGACTCACAATGAAGTGAATTTATAACTCACAAATATTTAATCAAGTACCAAGAGTCAGTTATTTACTAAGGTTTAACCATAAATGATTATATTAAATTGTTTTATGATTGATACTGGTATTTTTGGCTATGTTTGTTACATATATGTCATTCAAATTAAGCAAATTTATAGTTCATAAACATTGACATTTATTATTAGTATCATTTACTACAATTTGTATATTATAAAATCTGATTCCATTGTTCTATGCTTGATAATAGTATTTGCAGCTATGTTTCTTATTCTCATTTGGATGCCATTGACATCATAGGTATCGATGGTTGCTAGTGTATGTTGCCAATTGCACAAACAAAATCAATTGTTTAATTTCTCTTTTAAAAAATAAATATTAAAAATAAGTCATTAAAATGAGTAATGCTATAAATATTTTATGATTTTTCTTAATAAAGAATATATTTACTACCATCCAAACCTAGTTTTGAGGATTGTATTTTTTTTTAATAATTTGCTTCTCTACCTTAAAATACTAGTGAGGTAGTAAGGCACTTCATTTTCATTAATTTCATATAAACTACAAGATCACAATGACCAAAATTTGAGAGTTTGATCTTGAGTTTTTGGTGGGACATTCCAACAATTTTGTAAAAAAAGGGTGTATAATTAAAAGTATCACTCAAATGACAAATGTATTAGATTTATTATTTATATTTTATAATTCATAGTTACCAATTTTTAAGAAATTTAATTGGAATTATTTCTTGATAATATTTGAAGTCCATCTGTAATTCCTCTTAGAATTCCTGGATATGATCTTCAACCAATATTTATAAGAATTGTGTAAAGCCATCTATTTCCAATAGAAAACACTCCCATATCTTCTTCTATTACCTAAAAAGACTATACTTTTAATAATTGGATATTCTTTGTATTTGTCTTCATAGATAATGCTGCCAAGCTTCCATTTACTCACATAATGTTTAACCACAATTCGTATAAAAAAATAGTTATATATTGATGCATCCCATAGTTATATATTAGTGCATACCTATAAGAGGACTCCCCTTTAAATGTTTTTTTGGTAGATACTAGTGCATAATTAATTCATAAAGAATTATTTACTTGACAATGGTTGTTAAATATTTTTTCTAGACATTAAATCTGCATTGGTACTATAAAAGACCTTGTAACCTTGTTAATAATTTGTATACTTAAAAGTATCACTCAAATGGCAGGTATAACATATTTATTTATTTATTTATTTACTTATTTATTTATTTATTTATTTATTTATTTATAATTTATATTTCATAGTTATCAAGTTTCAAGTAATTTAGTTGGACATATTTGTCTTCAAGTTTAAAGTTTGAGTCTATCTTGTTGCTTCCATTTATCCATGTTGCCAATATATTATCACCTAAAAAAAATTACATCCCTTTCAGTATTTCTTCCACCATTAAGACAACTACAACTTTATTGATCTATTAAAAATGAGTCAATTTTAATGTTTTATATTATTAATGTATCTTATCATTTAATTCTATAATTTTTAATTTTCCTTATTATGTATTTGTATTTTAAATCTCATATATTACCTTACTCTTTTAATTTTGATGGGTTCTTTGAAAATGAATTTTTTTTATAAAATATTAAAATAATTTATAATTATAAATTTAATTATATTAATTTATTTTAGAACTTTAAAAATTTAAATGTTAGTTAGATGATTCTAATGATTTTTTAAATGTTAGTTAGATGTTTCTAATGATTTATTTAAAATTATGATTCATATATATTTATATATAAACTTCCAATTTTTTAATTTCAACTATATCATCTTTAATATCATGTTATTTATAAATAACTTTGGAAATCCAAACTAGTATTATAAATTATCATGTACATATTTTTATTTGACACAAACTTGATAGTTAATAATAGATATTGTATGAAACATAGTTGTTCTTAAATTTGTTCATGGCCATTACACAATCATTGGTTTAATTTTTTTTAGTTGGAGAACAAGTGTGTACACATAAATCATTTCAATTTTTATTTATTTAATATCGCCACAATATTTTGTGATTTTTAAGTAGATATTAGTTATAGACATGATATGACATGCATGGTGCAGGTATTGCAACCAAGTGTTCTTCCTTTTGTAGTGTGACTCTAAACTTGTCGATCATATCTAATGTTTTTGGATTCTATGTATTTGGAAGACACTAATCAGAGCATTGAATGAGAGAGACCAATCATATGTGAACTATTCGATGAGCTAAAGATAACTGTGGGCATATTCTCCTTCTTGATCCAAATGGAATCAATTGAAAAAAAATTCCATTATATTCCACCTCTGACTCCAAAAATCTCTTTGGAAAGAATATTTCAGGGTCCTTCCATGCAAGTGGGTCCCTTCCAATTGCCCAAACATTCACATACACTTGGGCATCTTTCGGTATAAAATATCCATCTATTTCACAAGAATTTTTGGCTCTGTGGGGGATTAGAAAGGGTGTGGGAGGGTGGAGATGAAGGGTTTATTTTACCACTGCATGAAGGTAAAGAAGGTTTCCATTGTCTCTTTCTTGCACTATTTATTCTTTTCCCACCACCTCATCCAGTTCTTGCTTTACCTTTTTCATTATATCTGGGTTGTGCATGAGTTCAGTCATTGCCCATTCAGTTTTGCTACTATTTGTCTCGCTAGCTACAACAAATAATTCCTATCAAAATAACAAATATAAAAATCACCTCTTCCAAAACACTTTAAAATTATGAAATAGAAAAATGTAACAACTACTTTTAACAAACTAATTATATAACATTAAAAATTATTTGCTTACTATTTATATTTTTATTATAGCTATGAGTATACTAGATTAAAATAACTTATTTATAAAAAACAAAACCTTAAAAACTACTAAACTAATTATATAACATTAAAATTTATTTTGTTAGTATTTATGTTTTTATTATAGCTATGAGTATACTAGATTAAAATAACTTATTTAGAAAAGAAAACCCTTTAAATACTACTAAACTAATTATAAAACATTAAAAATTATTTGCCTAGTATTTATATTTTTATTATAATTATGAGTATACTATATTAAAATAATTAATTAAAATAAAAATCTTACAAATGAATTACAGAAAATTAACTAAAACAAGAAAATAAATAAAAAAGCTACATGAAATAATTAAAATAAAAAATGAGTTTTCAGTATAAAGAATTTATAACAAAAAGATGCTAGATTGGTATTTTAACCAAAAAAAATATACTAAAATTACAATTATATAAGTGGTGACTTTAAATAATTATTCAATAAGACATAAAATAAAGTATAAAACATCAAGTATGAAACAATAATGTAAATTTGACATAGCAAAAAAATTTAATCTTTCCAACCAACGTTACTAAATAGATGAAAAGTATGACCCTCACTAAGTCTTAATATAAGGTTGTTGATTTTACATTACAAAAACTTTAAAGTTTTCAACCATTTTTAAGTATAAAAATTACCTAATCCATGACCTCAATAAAACATATGGAAATTACAATTCCACAAGAGCTCAAGTTTGATTTCTAAAGACAACATTGATCATAGAGACACCTTATTGAAAAGGGTTATTTAGATCTTCAATAAATTAAGGAAAAAGACACTAAATAAATACAATTAATTAAATAGTTTATTTTAGAATAGATGATGCTAAAAATGTCATAATTGTTATATTATTTATCAAGATGTAAATGAAATTTGTCAATTTATATCTTTACTTTGTATTTAAAAATAAATTATGAATACATTAAAATTAAAATATTTATTTTTAAATAATTTTAATTTAAAAATTTAGGAAAAAAAATATTTATATAATAAATACGTGTTAATTCATATTTAATAAATTTCTCCCCAACTTTTATTCTATTCACCTAACCAAATATAAAAAAAATCTTTTTCTCTCCCCTCATTCCTTTGGGTGCCGAGCCTCTCTTTCATATACTCATGGAAAAAAAAACCAAACATAATCTGAAAATATCTAAGTGACTGGTGCCTCACACCTTGAGGGTCCAAAAACCTTAGGAAGGGGAAAAAGTCGGCCAAATTTTATAACCTTAGAAAGGGGGAAAAGTCAGCCAAAATGGGCGTCCCACCAGCCACCAATATTTTAGCGAGGGTATCTTTAAATTTCTATGATTTTTCAGAGACCACTTCAAACAAATTCTTGGAAAAGATCATGTTGCTACGTGGTGGATGTTCACGCCAGAGTCCTGCAATGAATATTTGTAGATTGTTTTATCCTGGACCATTCGGAGATGTTGGAGGGCGTTGAGTCGCTTTTGCCAGGTGGAAGAGGGACTCATTAGGGTTTTTACTAAGCAGGAGTATGTTCCCAATGAGTGGCCATGGTCGGGGTCCGGGTGGCAAACGTTTTGATGCCTTGGTAGAAAGCTTCAAGAATATCAGAGTTATCCCTACCAGCAACGAATAAAAAACTAGGCTCCATGAATTTGCGTCCATGGTTGTTTTTTCTCCTCTTTGCTGTATGTTGGAGTTATATGGGGAAAAGTTCGGGTTAGGAAAGTGGCGTGTAGCTTCATCTTTTCAAATAACTTGTAATTTGTCCACTTTCAAATTGTCATAATGTTTGTTCAAATGTCATTACAAGTAAAAAGGTAGAGTAGAAATATAGCTATGATTTATTTGGTAATGCAGAAAGCAAAAACTGTGTTTCCTTCCAATCAATGAATGTGACATAACAGAGGAAAATGCTGTGAAAAAAATTGCTATCAAAAACAAAATTTGGTGTGTGATGGAGATAACTTTGTAGGTGAAATTGAGTATAACAAAAAATAAAAATAGACTCAGATTGCTACATCAATCATGGAAAAAATAAGATTTTATTAATTTTCTTGAATCTTACAGATCTTCTTGATCTTTTTTCTTAATTACAAAGCTATGCCTATGGGTCTCTTAAATAGATTTGAAAACAAACAATAATTAGAAAAACAAACTGAAGACTAATTTTAGATTTTGCATGCAAACTGCTTAACTCTCTAATTGCTTGAGCTAACTGTTTGATAATTGTTGTGCACGCATGAGGAGTGGAGAAATTATCTCCAATCTCTAACACTCCCCCTTAATTTCAACCACTAACTACTTCAGCATTTACAATGCCTAAATTTTGTCTTAGATAATCAAAGGTCTCCTTTGCTAACGCTTTTGTGAATATATCTGCCAATCATTTGGAATACACCACCTTGCGAAATACATCACCTTATATGTGGAATACACCACCTTGCAAAATACATCGCCTTATATGTGGAATACACTACCTTGCGAAATACATCGCCTTATATGTGGAATACACTACCTTGCGAAATACATCGCCTTATATGTGGAATACCCCATCTTGCGAAATACATCGCCTTATATGTGGAATACACTACCTTGAGAAATACATCGCCTTATATGTGGAATACACCACCTTGCGAAATACACCGCCTTGAATAGAATTGTTCCCCTAATTTTTACAAATTAAATTTTTGTTACGAGCTTTCATGCTGTAAATTCTTGAATCTTTTGACCTCACCAGCTCCAAATTTGTCCAAAAATTTTGTGAAAGTGTCCAAATATAACGCCACTGAGTTTGTTGTAGGCAGTAGATTTCGAAGAAACTAAAGCATCTAGTTGCGCCAAAGATCCATACAATGTGTTGTTGTGCGTTGACTTTCCTGCGTCCAGCTATGCCAAAGATCCATACAATGTGCTATTGTGTGAAGCTTGCGTCGGATCTCTTCTGCCAACTACTCTTGTCCAACTGGCCCTGCTATTCACCTAATGATTCTGTTGTTGTAGCAGCGTTTCACCTTGCTGGATGACCTTCGGATCTACTGGCTCTCCACGTCGCTACACTGTCCCAGGTACGTCCCTCTTGCACTTCCCTCCTGCGCGTGCTCTGCCTTCACGGCTTCTTTCCAAACTAACTACGTGCTTCTCACCTCACGCCAAACTGCTGCTGCTGCGTCCACGCTCGCTCTGATACCAATTTGTCAGATAAAATAGAGCATAAAGAAAACAGAACACACTCAGATTGCTACAGTAATTATGGATAAAACAAGATTTTCTTGAATCTTGCAGATCTTCTTGATCTTTTTTCTTAATTACAAAGCTATGCCCATGGGTCTCTTAAATAGATTTGAAAACAAACAATAATTAGAAAAGCAAACTGAAGACTAATTTTAGTCTTTGCATGCAAACTGCTTAACTCTCTAATTGCTTGAGCCAACTGTTTGATAACTGCTGTGCATACATGAGGAGTGTAGAAATTATCTCCAGTCTCTAACAAACTTTCTGTGTGGAAAATAAAGTGTAGAGTATAAACGTTTCAAGCGAAGAAATCTCGTCCAGAAACTGTTAAAAGCAGCGGGGGTCCCATGCGCTTGTTTTTCTTTTTAATAATGATATTGAAATGGATGTGTCAGAATGTTGGTAAACGTCGCTTAGTGCCCTTCATAGTGGAATCGGTAAGCGGAAAAGGACGGTCAAAACTTTCGTCTGTAACAACAGACATTATTTGTATTTGTATTTGAAGAAAAAAAATGGTGTGATTACCGTAGATCAAATGTTTTAAGAAAAAGAGGGTTTTAAATGTGTGAATGCTGTGTATTCGTATTTGATAAGAAAAAGGCAGGGAAGCAGAAATTTCAAAGGAAATACGGTGTCCTATCGCTGCGCTGCAGACTGCAGTGCTGGGTCTTTCTAACTCTGGACGCTGTTTGAGCGGTGCATTGTAAGATTTGTAAGGATTTTATTTTGATCTCTGTTGCACTCGCGTCCCTGATGTGTAAGACGGCTGTATGGTCGCCAACCAACAGAGAAGTGACAGAGTTGAAAAGTCGAATCTGTAAGCCGTAGGTTCAAAGGAAATGCCGTGTTCGGTCGCCAACCATGCACGTCGCTAAGAGCCTGTTAAATGTCAAATAAAAATTTTCTACGCGGTTGTGTGTTTACTCTCAATAATATTACCGTTTATAAAAAATTGTAAAATTTGATAATGTGGTTGTGATTATTTGGATTAGATTTCAATTAATTAATTTTCGTTTAGGGAATGGAAAATTTTGAAATATATATTATATTAAGGATGTTATGTACCAAGTTTTTGGATTTTTGTTATATGTTGGTGATATTTGTAATTGTAGGTGTTTATTTGGAGATATATAGTAATTAGGAACGTGTTCAATTGATGTTCAATGATTTACATAGAGAACAATAACATTCCAATATTTTGTGTATGCATTAAAGTAAAAGAAAAAGTATAAGTTTAGAAATATTTCTCTTGGGTGTATTTATCAACATTGGATCCTTTGCTTGGGTTAAGTGATATTTTGAAGAGATATTATAGGTGAACAAGAAAGTGTTGCAAATCTAGCAAGCATTCCATTTTTCAATGATTGATTGCAAATGATACCTTTTTTTGTTGTACATGACTTTTTAATCTATTATTAATTATTGTAATGTGTTTTTTCATCATGATAAAAAAATTCTATATTAAGTTTCACAGGTAGTTTTTTTGCAAACAATACAAACATGTAGAGGTGTCAACAATTTTTGTACATTTGATATATTTGATTTTTGTACAAAAAATAAAAGATCAATTTTGTACATATGTGATAATGGATTGTTTGTTACAAAAATAATTTTACAGGAAAAACTAAATTCTATGAAATGAGTATTTTTTAAATTATTTTTACCAAAAAGGTCTAGCTTTATAGACAATGCATAATCCATGTTGTTGGATGTAGATCTATGCCTTTTTTTTCGCATGTACAAGTTGCAACAAAAAAAGAATGTCAAAGTTAAGAGACCTTTTATAAAAAATCATAATATTATTATCATGCATATTTTTTTATTTTTCTTAATTATCTTTGAATAGAAGAGATAATTATTTTGACATAAACTATACTGTATCTTTGAACATTTGTGAACTTGAATTCAAAATCAAGTAGTCATTGTTAAACTGAGACTAAACAAGATATGAATGAAAGAAAAAAAAAAAATCGAAAATAAAAACAAATTTATAATTGTAATATTTTATTGATAATTTGAAGTTTTTTAAAACAAAAACAAAATTTTATATGGCTATCAAACATCATTCAAACCGTAAGTTTGTTGCACGTGTAGTTTAGCGTAAGAACAATCACTGAATATTGTTACACTCTGTAAAATAAAACATCCATAATAAAAATTAAAGAAAAAAGCATAGACGAACAAGACAATGAAAAAGTTAAAAGAAAAACAGTGACATGTATCTAATATCAACTAAAGGCAACTTTAAAACCGGTTACATCCAATCAAAAAAATATTTAAAAAAGGCAAAACATATGGTGACAACCAAAAGCTTTCAATATTTTATGTCCCTTTCAACATTCAAAAACATAATTATAAAAAAGAAAAGAAAAGAGCAAGAGTTGTGAAACAATATAAATTGTGATATGTAATCAACGGTAGTTTTAGATTTTCCTTGTTGAAGAAGCAAAGACACTTAAATGTGAAATCCAGTGTGTTATTGTGAATGTATTGTATTAAAACATTATTTGTAATTCAAAGTATGACTTATGTGTGTCAAGTTAATTGAAGTTAAGAATAAATTTAGATAGTCATGGTGAGGTTATTAGGTCTCAAATCTATACAAATTATGTTGATTATTAAAAAACATACCATATTGTTATTGTTCAGTGTTGATTTACATTCTTTAAATCTACAAACATTCGCCTTATCTTTTAATTTTCATCTAATTTTTCTTTTTTTTAATCATTTAAAATCAAAAAGCTATTACTTTGACTTTAAGATGAAATATTGAGATTTTGTGTCAAACTGTGGAACAACTATAGAGAAATGTAGTAGATGCAATACATATTATCTGAAAATTCAAAATTGTTGAAGTAAAAGGTCTGAGCATTCAATGAAATATAGAGGACATTTAATATTACATTGTAAAAGAAATTATAGATATGGAATAAAGGAGATTAAATCCCTACATAATATCTAAGAGCACCCAAACTAATGTTAAAGCAGGAAGCAATTCACAATCACAAATATAAAATTAAAAAATTTCATGTGAAATCTAAGGTGTGAAATATACACAAGTAAATTATGGAAAACATTAACCACATAGTATCCAAGTACTTTGTTGAAAAATAAAATGTGAAGTTGATCGTCAAATGCTAAACAAATGTACAATACTAAAGTGCATAGCAATTCAACACATTACTAATTATTCTTGTTTTGAAACATTAGATTTGTGCAATGAATAACACAAATGGAAAATGGGAACATATTCTATACAATGGGAACATATTCTATACAATGTGACAAATTGGATTGGTAGTGAAAAAATCATTCTACAAAAGAAAAATGAGCTCTATGAGATGAGTTTATATATATATATATATATATATATATATATATATATATATATATATATATATATATAAAGTTTTGGCTTTGTTGACATAGCATAGTGCATATTGTTGTATGATCACTTACATAAGTTCTAAGAAATAAAGATTTTTAAATTTAAGAGACTTTTCAGACATGTGTGTGTGTGTGTGTGCTTTTAACCAAAGTTTGAATCCACACAATCAGGGGTTTAGATTTCCATGTAATACAAAATATGTACTATATAGTACCATCTACTTTGAAAATATCAAATAGTCATTAACGGTTCAAAAAGTACAATCAACGGCCACATCTAGCATTCTATACCTTTCTAGAGATTTGAACTTAGGCGGGGCTTAAAAAATCTAAAACACTTAACCAACTCATGAATATATCATTGGATGTGTGTGTGTGTGTGTGTGTGTGTGTGTGTGTGTGTGTCTATATATATATATACAAAATTGATGTTCAAAATATGATTCTGCACATTTAAAAACTGTCAACAGTATTGAATCTTCTCATACCAACATGCACTACAATGTATCATACAAGAAAAATGGACAAATTGAGTGGACTTTGAATTAAAGACTCTCATAGGAAAAAATTTCAGCATTAACTAAAGTCTCATTAAGAGGATACAAAGAAGACATTTTAGTCACAGTATTTTTGTCCCATAGGAAAATATATATTTTGAACCAGAAATTAGTATTTATTGACAGATGTAATGTTATTATTCATTACAAGTGTAAAATTGCCATGTAGCTAGAAGTGATGCAAAAAAAAATACTGTGACTAAAATGTCTTCTTTGTATCCTTTTAATGAGACTTTAGTTAATGCTGAATTTTTTTCCTATGGAAGTCTTTGATTCAAAGTGCACTCAATTTGTCCATTTTTTTGAGAATGATACATTGTAGTGCATGTTGGTATGAGAAGATTCAATACTGTTGACAGTTTTAAAATGTACATAATCATATTTTGAAGGAGCATGAGTCAACATCAATTGCCCACATTGATTGAAAAATGGCTTGAAAGAATATGCATAAACACATTTTACTTTTAACAAATCAAAATTGTTATCTACCATGCTATGGAATAACTCAAATGCTACAAAATATGTAAGCTCATTTTTTGTATATGAAAGTAAAAATATAATATAGATACCTTAATACTTGATTTTTCCAAACATTGTAGATGTGCTTTATGTACTTGTCATTTAAGATGTAAAAAAAAGTGGATTGAGTTACATGGAGAAAGGTAGTTTCTTTGGTCCCAATTATAATAATATTTTTGAAAAGTATTATTGGTGTATTTGTTGATGACAATGATTGTTGTAAGCTAGAATATAGAACTTGGCATGTGTCATTGATTATAAACTAGAGAACAATTGTGAAATGTTAGTGTTTTAAAAGACAATATATATTTTTATATGTGAAACTAAATCAAATAACATTGCATATGATGATTAAAGAGAAGTAAAATGTTTGAGCATTAGTAATTACTATTACCATGTCTTTTTTGGTTTCACCATCCTTGAGATGGAGTTGGTATTAATTGTGTTATTATTTTTAGCCAATGATTATGGCATTAATTCATCCCACTACATATGTGATGTTTGATTGCACAAGATCATGTATGGTAGTGTCTGGAGTAAGCCTACGGTATCTATAAAAAAATTAATGTTTTATAAATTGTTATCTATATTTAATACGAGGAAACAATCAACATCACCTCTTTTATATAAAATTCTATTTTTAACTTCAATGTATGTAATGTGTACACTAACATTGTCTAATGAAAACTATGGTAAGAATTTTTCAATTAAATTGTTATTAATGTTGACATTTATTATCATCCAATTAATTTTGTCAACAATATCCACGTGATTATTTATGTATGTGTTAGTGAATTTAGATTTTTTTATAAAATTAGGGCCATAAATAAACAAAACATCACATTCAAAGACATTTCCAGTCCTTATTGTAGAGAGACCAATGATTGAAATCAATATATTTTGTCAGTGTTTACGCTACAAGCATGGTTTTCAAATGTAAGTTTTACTTGAACAAATAATTTATAATGGGATATGATGTGCTATATTTAGAAATGAAAAAGTAAGATGGGATTACAATCTCTATAATTAAAATAAAATGATACTTTTATTTATTGTTATTTCCTATAACAACTTGAAAAATAAAACATTACGTGTTTGGTGCTTGTTGTTGCTATATTTAGGTTTGATGGTTATTGCACTTTCTTGACTCTATTTCTAGTTTTTAGTTTACATTGTATAAATGTGGTAAAATTTGAGAAGAATAAATTGTTAGTTGCATAGAACAATAACTAGTGATGATTGTTTGTTCTATTATATAAGTAAGTTACAAATAAAATATTATCATTTGGTTAGAATTTATTGTTCTACTCATGTTTCTTGATTAGTATGTTTTTTTCCTTCATATTTATATTCCTATAATTATTTTGACAATAAAATAAATGTTGTTTACTGGAAAAAAAGTAACAAGAAAAAATGCATAACATGAATATTTCAAATGGGGGGGATTGTGTGTTCCTATTATATAAACAAATTGTAAATAAACTATTATTTTTTGGCTAGATTTTCTTGATTGATTTGTGTTTCTTCATTAGCATGCTTTTTAGAGTGCATGTTTAAATTATTGCAATCATTTTAAAAATGGAAGATAAATATGTTTGCTGACAAAGAAAATTAAAAAAATGCATAAGATGCTTAATGTAAATTAAGCATTTTGTTTTAAACTGATTTGTTTTTTCGATTAGCTATTGATAATTGTTATGTGTAAATTACATGTTCGGAAGCCATTTATTTTACACTACTAATATGAACTAATGTTAAACGTTATTTTGTCTATGCAAAAAGTAAGTTTTATCTATTTATAATCAAGCAAAAGAATATGTGATATGGTGTTTGTTGCTAATGTTAATGTCTATGTTTCTATTATTATGATGCAATTTTCTTATTTTGCATTGTTTGACCAAATATGGTCTATGAACCTATTTGGATATTAATTATGGTTGTGTTGTAAAAAATTCATATTAGACACTAACATATGCTCTTTGCTCTTTGAGAAGAATTATTGATTTATTCGAAACAAACATGTCAATGTTAAAGTCTTTTAAGATATTGATTTATTTGAATGTATGGACATTTAAAAATACCTTTTAAATAACATTTATGATATACCAGATGGATGTAGAGGGGGGTGCATAGATATTTACAATTATAAATTCATGACCATGTATTTTGGCATCTATTTTCAATGTTACTATTTATTTTTAATGTATTACAATGGATTTTAAGTGGTAACCTGTCTTTGTTCACATATGACAATGCAATGAATGTTATGAACCAAGTTATAAGTCACAAAGTCTGTAAAATGGCCAAAGAAATTGTAAAATGCAATTTACATCTCTTATAATCATAGTATAACATGTTTCATTAAGTCATTGTCATTAACAATGTATTCAAGATGTCGCTGAAGACTATGAGTGTTCGATGAAATTAAAATAAAATATGAGGAAATATACCTAATCTATGGATATGTTATAATTCTCATTTAGAATTTGATTCTAATTACAACATTTCAACATCATTTTTTTTTTTGACTGTAATGTTTATTAGTAAGTAGACATAATAATTACAACGGATCCATACTTTTTAAATGGGAAAAAGTTGTATATACTAAGCCATGTATTACTAAACTAAGTGGTTTGAGTGCAACTCTTTCTATGGTGAGACATTAGGATCTATGCAATGTAGGGCATAGGCCAATTACATTAGAAAATGAATCCGTATTGTTAACTATTTTTTGTAAGAAGGCATTTGAATTAGTCTTGAAACCCAAAAAATAGGAATCCAATTTGAATCGATATGGATTTTGTACAAATTAAATAATTTCATTTTTTTTAAATTTCCAATGTGAACATCATTGAATTTCACCTAAATAATGTGTCTGTTATGTTATTTGGTGTATATTTTAAAAATTATATCTAAACCATTGGCAAGGCCATCTTGGATATCATAATTCCCTAACAAAAAGCTCAACTACAATATTAGAATTTAAAATTATTTTTCTTTTTAGACATGCATCCTTAACATATCCTTGTCTTCCTTATATGGGTCATCTTATTTGTCTATTGTGTGAATAAAAATCTATTCATACATAAAAAGTGACAACATTTGATTATTGTATGCTTTGACATCTTTGTTCAAGTAAAAAAGATACGAAAATAAAGGATCATTTTTTGTTTGATGTAAAAATGTATTACTAATATATGATATATCATCATCTATATAGAAGATTTCATGTATTTTATTTAGTATTGACACAAAGCTTTCATCCTTTTGGTGCATGGTTTGTTACAGTTGGTAACATTTTAAATTTTCTTCCAAAAAAAATAATCAACTAGTTCATCATTGATTTTTTAGTGTTCAAAGATCAATTAATCAAATATACGTTGAACTTGATGGAAGTATCCACAAAAGACCATGTCAACATTGCCAACATAAAATTAAAATTAAAATCCTTGCATGTTCTTCCATTTCCTATTAAAAATAGGTAAAATGGTTTGTTTTTATTTACACATTTTTTAAAGCAATGCCTTTAACAATTGATTGTTGCTCATTGTTCAACATAAGTTTGTGTTTATAGTATTTGAAATTGACAAAATTAATAGATTTTTTTTTATTTTATATTATTCTAAAATTTTCTTACTCGATACAAAATTTACATGTGGAAAGTCCATGTGTAAATCATAACCTTCTTGCATAGTTTTTATTTCTCTAGAAAAAAATCTAAGACTAGACGTATCCATAATATTAAGTTCTAATTGGTATGCAACATGTTCCATGTTTCCCCAAGTTGGATTTATGTCATAATTAAAATTGGACTTGTTTACTTTTATGATAATGGTTTGTAAACTGTATGCCTTTTTCCATGTCTAGAGACCATATTTCAAACTATTTTCATTGTTCTGAAACATGACATATAATAATAGCCATTCTTAGCAATGTAAATATGTTTGTTGTAATTAAAAAAGTGTATAACATATTCTTTTTTTAATTTTTGGTGGATTTCCTTTTTTATTATAATCAAAAACAAATTCAACCAAGCAAACATACTTAATGGAAACATGATGTGTAATGTAATAATCAATTAGATATTGGCATATCATTTTTTTAATTCATCTGGTTCATTCCTAAGAATAAATGAAGG